>BHFT01076710.1:0-31136 GCA_004320025.1 Laticauda laticaudata | reverse complement strand
GGAAGGAAGGAAGGAAGGAAGGAAGGAAGGAAGGAAGGAAGGAAGGAAGGAAGGAAAGAAGGAAGGAAAGAAGGAAGACAAGCAGGCAGGCAGTCATGCGGGACATTCAACAGACAACTATTACCTAAGCTCAGATTATGATTCTCACCAGTGATAAAGTACCTGACCAAGGTTATTTGCTGTCAAATACTTTTTTAATGTTTTTCTACCAGGAGATATGCCCTTCAATAGTAGTGACAGGCATTCTCAAGATGCTAGAGGGCAATCATGGTTCCAATCACACACTTTTTTTCTCTCTCTCTTTTTACTTGACAGCACATTATTTCTGTATTAGGTCTAAAAAATAGGATGGATCAAAATGAGACATTAAATACCCTCTTCAATCAATGATTCCAGCACAATCATGGACGATTCTAGCTATAGTAAGATGAATGCAGATAATGGTCAATTTATCTGAATCAGAAAACTATATCAAGCAACCTTATTAATCCAGAATCTTAATTCAGTGCCATATGGTTCCAGATTATGTACTTTGTTGAAGGCTGGCAACTACAGTTTCACAGTTCAAACAAAAAGAAAAAGGAAGCCATTATTACTTCCTGCTTTTTTTCTAGTACCAGTGTGAATAGATGAAAGAATTGCATTCACAAATAGCTTGAGCATATTTCAGTTTATTAAATCAAGTATAACAGAATGAAATGACCCATCTTGCTTTTTTTTAATGAGTAATATGACATCTACATACAGGGTAGTATTTATTTTCCCAATAAATAAACTACTTCTTTCAGCAAAACAAGAAAAGTTTTGAGTAGTGTTAAAAACATCCCTATGTGAAAGTCTATTTTGAAAATACATACAATTAGTCCTCAACTTATGACAATTGTATCCAGAATTTCTGCTGCTATGGTGACTGTTATGTGACTCACACCTGATTTTAAAACCTTTTTTTTGCCACAATTAAAGTGATTCACTGCAGCTGTTAAATAAATCATGTTTTTGTTAAGCAAAACCAACTTCCCCAATAAATTTTGCTTTTGGAAACTGGCTAGAGTGGCTGCAAATGACAATCATACAACCACAGAACACTGCAACTACTGTGAATAAATATCAGTTGCCAAGCCCACACATTTTGATCATGTGACCATGGGGGTACTTGTGATAGTTTTAAGTGTGAGGAGAACTGGTTGTAAGTCTCATTTTTCAGTGCCAGTATAACTTTCAACAGTCACTAACAAATTGTTGTAACTTGAGGGCAACCTGAACTGAGCATCTACGAAGTGTTTCAAAATTCAAAGAGCTGAACTTAAAATACTTCCAAAATACTCAAAACATCTTACTTTGCACACAAAGGAAATGGTCCAAATGAAAGAAAATTTAAATGAAAATGTAGGGAAATCATCCCACAAAAGAATATACAGTAAAGCCAAAATCTCCCAGGAATAACAGAACTTCTTTATGTAATATTCATATGTAGCTGAACTATACAAATCTTCAGCATTCTGTCAAGAAGCAGCTTTCAGATTAATCCAAGCATTTAAAATATTCACAGAAGATGGTATTTTTAAAATAGAGATAATTGCATCCAGTATGTCATGATTTGCTCAAACCTATCACTTTGCAACTACAGTCTGTCTTTCAGTAGAATCTTATAAATTTTATCATTAAAATTTCAAGCCATGTTCACAGTGAGAACATTTGCAGTTCTATATCTTATCATCATGGCTACCTAAACAGACAAAGATTGGTTATCCTTTGCAATCAGAGCCTTTAATTCTTAAAGTCTGGAAGAGATCAGAGGAGTTTTACATTCCTATAAAATATTGCCTCTTTGCCAATGGAATTAGTAAATGTATACAAGAATGAGATTCTCTATGCCCTAATCTGTGAAGTAGAGAATTTTGTTTTTTCAAAAGATTATTCAATTACCCTCTGCAGTTATTGCACTTCCCAGGAAAAGACGTATTTGAATTTAGAGATCTGGCAACAACTGCTGTGTTTGTATACTCACTCATTCAAAAGCCTGAATTCATTTTTTTCAACTTGGTATAATATAGCTTAAGAAACAATACTGCAATATTCTACATAGAGTGTGTTCACAACATTTCAAACAGAAATTATTTCCGTAAATGAGAAATATTAATTAATAAAACCTGATATGACTATACGCGCAGCAGCCAAACACAAATGGAATTCTTCATTACTGTACTACTATTAAATACTTACAGTGAAAAATACGGAAATCAATGTATGGATGAGAACCTCTTCTCTCTCTTTCAAATCCTGCCCAACTTCTTACTCGTACATCTCCTGGAAATAGGGTCAAGAGTGAAATATACCATGTCGAAGAGCTACAGAGAAAAATGCAACTGACTACAGTTGCAAGGTGTAGATGTTCTGTGGATGTAGCGTAACAATAATACAGCACCTTTACCTTAGATGCAATTTCACAAGTTTGAAGTTTTTTTCAAATATCCAATTCCCTGCTTGTTACAAATTCCTTTCCTACCTTCTCATACACAATTCACTAGATATATATTTACATTTAATATATATGCTAAATTACCATAATGACAAAAATATAAGAAAAATATCAAAATTCTTTTTTTCTCTTCAGTATCAAATCATTTCTCTAAAATATATCAGTTGAATAGATTTCTAATGTATACAATCCTACATTTATAATTTTCAAAATTATAGTAATTGCCATTAGAATTTATTTATGTTCAACTTGATTATATCAGTCATTAAAATATCAAAATGTAGTATTAACATGAAAATTACTGCAAGTATTTCCCCTTCAACAAAAATTAGCATCTTCTATAATAATGTTATGTTTATACTGGCAAAACAATAAATTATTATTTTTTCTTCCATTCAATCATGTCTTAACTTCAGAGACTACCTGAATTAGTCCCTGCAATTTTCTTGACAAAGTTTTTCAGAAGTGATTGCCATTGCCTCCTACCTAAACCTGAGAAAAAAGTGACTAACCCAAGGTCACCCAGCTGGCTTCTCATACCAAAGATGGAACTAAAACTGTCTCCTTCTTTCTAGTTCAATATCTAACCACCGACACCAAAAGCTCTTAATCAGTATTTAGCAATGCCTAGATTTTTTTTTTCAAATTATAGAAATACTTCACAGATATGCCAAAAGCTGACATGATACAAATTGTACTCAGAACTCAAATATGTACTATCATTGTGTAACTTTTTTCCTCAATAGGTCCAAATTTTATATTATGATGAATCACAAATCAGCCAGGATTTTGACTGGATTTGACGTTTTTGTCCATTTATCAAGTCTTTCCCAAAGAAAGAGAAAAGGATCGCAATTGTTGTTTAATAATATTAAAGGTTCTATTGCAGGATGTAAGCTGTTCAAAATTAAGCTGCCTTTAGCAATAGCAATAGCACTTATATACAGCTTCACAGTGCTTTACATCCCAAAGAGGTTAACAGAATCAGCATATTTCCGCCAATAATCTGGATCCTCATTTTACTGACCTCGGAAGGATGGAAAGCTAAGTCAAATTTGAGCTGGTCAGGATCAAACTGCTGGCAGTGAGCAGAGTCAGCCTGCAATACTGCATTCTAGCCATTGCACCACCAGGGCTCTGGTATTTGATGATGATTCATTATTATGGGATGTTTTTCAAAATATTGCTGCCAGTCTGCTTATATCTAAGATAAGATTTCATTTTAATTTGTGTTATATGTTATGTCAACTTTTGCAGAAACACTTCATATGTCATGATTATGTTAGTCTTACAATGAAAGTTTTTCTCCTAAAACAATGAGCTTATCTATAAACTGATATGGCTTTTCTAATAAGGAATCTACTTACATCTATTTAAATGCATAAGCACTGAATTATAAGAAATGCTTCAGATGGAAATAGAAGCAAGTTTGAAAAAAATCAAGTTATCCTGTGGTAGTTCTATGCAACGGAATAAATAAATAAAAATGTATTCACATATAGTAGTTTTTCAGTTCTACTAACTCCTTCCTTCCTTCTACAAAAGCCACAAATGGAAAGCTGTTAGTTGTTTTTACAAAGTTTTTTTTACAAAAATCCTAACCAAAAAGAAGTGAAAGTCACTTTCAATGTAACTTTCACTGTAGCTAGCACTAGTCACTAGTTGCAATCACACAATTTTCTCAGAATTAATCTATCAGGACCATTATAGTTGAAGTTCCCTAAATCCTCTAAATATGAGGATTTGTCAGCTTCCTCAGATTTCTCAAGAATACTCAGCAATGGTAATGTTAATTAAGGAATCTGGAAGTTGAAGTCCATGTATCTGGAGGTGCCAGAGCTTCAGAGGCTATGTTTATTTGTTTATTAATTATTAAATAAATGTATACAGCCACCCAACTCATAACAAAGAACTACCAGTTAGTTGAATGATGAAAAGACAGACCGAAGTCAGTTACAAAAACAGAAAATGTAAGGAATTGACTTCTCCATACCTCTAAATGAAATAATCCCTTGATCAATTGCCGGAGGAGTTACAAACCAGCTACAACCTGCCACTGGAAAGGAAGGGAATAGCAGCAGGGGGAAGATAAATCTGGCTGTTCCCATCAGCCAAAAAAGAAGCAGTTTGTTTTCATTTTGCAATTCTTAGTCTTAAGGCCTAGTCCCACTGGCCGATGGATGCAAAACGTATGCATAAAGGACACAGCGGACGAGCAAAATTTCAGGGGTGGCTATCCATCCGATGTCATCCGTCCAAAAAGTGGTGGAAAATTAATGCATAAACAGAAAACGAGAAAAGAACGGAACGTGGGTAAGTAATGTAGCGGGGATGTTAAATGGATGTTTCATAAGGAAGCCCTAGCGGATGGAAGGCGGATGACACTTCCGAAGGGGTCTGGTGTTGAGGAGAGGGAAAAGTAAACTTGGGCAAAGCGATCATAGCGGCGAAGCGGATGCGATAACGTAACGACCTACGGGAAGAAAGGGGATGCCTGCGTGATGGGATAATATTGGATGCAAACCGTTCAACTGGCAAATCCTTTCATTAAACATTTTCCGTGCTAACTAAACTGTGTAGACAATTCCAAGTTAACCATTTCTTTCCTCCCTACTTTCCGTTTTCAGCCTGCAGCGAACATTGAGTTGCAGGATTGCCCCAGAGGATGCAGGAGAAGAGGCATAACAGCGAGTAAACGTTTAAACGGTGAATAAAACGGACAATAGAACATTTGTTGCTCATACTGTCAATGGATTTACATTCGTAAACACGGCAGAAAAGTATCGATCCTTCACAAAGTTTTTTGTGCAGCTCAAAACTTCTTTTAGCGCGGATGAAATCGCAGTGGAGTGGATCTCCACACGGAAAAGAGCAATGAAAAACACGTATGCAATGAAGTTTACACAACGGATGCATAGCGTTTTCCAACAGATGGCAAGCTTTTTTTAACGTTTTACATCCTCTTTGCATCCGTAAGCGCAGTGGGACAGGGCCTTTAGTACTTACACAGTGCTTAGGAAAGTAAACAACATTGGCTTCAACAGCAGCATCTTATTTTAGAATGGCAGTTTGGGAAATTCAAATCCAATCCTGCACCTAAATTGGTTTCAACCACTTGCAGCAACCTGCACATGAATGTACCTTATCATTATTATCTAACATTAAAAGAGCAAATCTCATTAAGCCTCAACATTATGCTTTCCCCATACTCTCTCTTTCAACCCAAAAGTGAGGAAATCAGAACTTTTATTTTAAATTAACCACAGCTTGAGATGCCATTCTAAACTGGGTTTACATTATTTTTGATTAATTGAAATAAGCCATCTTCAAATACCATGATTTGAAATATAATTTCCATTAATGATTATTCTTTGAATTTTTCCCCAACAATAGTTAAGATAAATAATATGTTATAATTTGTACCATAATCTTTCCTGAATTTTCCTTGGAATAATATGCTGGAGCAATGGGGCCAGGACAGAATCTAAATTTATTTCACTTATATTTAAATGTAGTTAAAATACAGTTATGTATTAAATCTTCTCCAATATATTACAAATGTTATTTGGTAACAACTTTCAGAAATGTCTTAGGCCACACTTAACACTTTGGGAAGAGCACATGTACTGGATCTCAGGCTATACACATCTGGATGAACGTAAATTCATCTATTAATAACAAAAATAATTTGAAATCTCAAGACTTAAGTTTTAAACTTTTTATTTTGAATCCTTTCTTAGTTTTATAGTTATAGGATTATTTAGAATGTAAGAAAGCATCTTGACAAAATAACAGATTAACAGAGTTGGAAGAGACCTTGGAGGTCTTCTAGCTTAACCCCCTGCTCAAGCAGGAAACGCTATAAATAAAAAGGAGCAGAAAGCAGAAATGATTAAAAGAATTATGCATTGCCAAATGTTTCAGTGAATATCTTCCTCAGGGTATATTAAACTTAACAAATGCAGAATAAAATCAGTGTGATTGCAATACCAACATAAGATAATGTTCCTTTAAAAAAGTCAGACTCAATGTGAATAGAACAAATAATATTTATTTCCAAAGGGATTCTTTCAACTACTGATGAATAGACAAGCACTTGAAAACCTTACCAATTTTATCTGCTTTCAATACTGGAGTTTTCAAAGTAGCATCTGTCCCTGAGAAAGACATTCATCATAATGAATGCTTTATTTAATTGAATCAATAATAGTTCTATCAGTTTCAGGCTTATTGCTATTTTTTCTCTAAATTAAATATTACACATTCAAATACTGCACTAAATTATACCCAATAACAACTACTATGGCCACTTGCCAACAAAATGGACCCAGTTGCCAGAATGCATTCCTTTCTCCATTATGTAGGATGGAAGATTTATGCAAATGCAGTGGGAGATTCTTGAATATAATCAGTCATTTGTATTTTATCTGGAACAACTAAAAAGAAATTCAAGATCCATTCCTGATTTCACTCTTTGAATCCCTTCTGAGAAGAGATTATTGATTAAACAAAACCTTAGTTTAGCAGCATTTTACAAATCATACTGGTTTTCTGCTGAAAACAGAGTAAACAAGTTGAAATATCTAAAAACAGATAAAATGAGACAAAGATTGTAACTATCTTATTAAACTAACAATCCACTCTTTTGCCAGTTGCCTGAATTGGGTATATTGGATGGAAAAGTGAAATTATACAAATTGACCTTTCCAACACTGTCATAATTGTTGTGTCACCAATGCAGTATTATGTATACTAATTTAAGGTATGAATACATTATGACCCAAGAGTTCAATAAAAACTCTTTGTGGTCCAGATTATCTAAACATCAATAGGCATGATAACAATTATCTTGCTAATAAACAAGCAGAAAAATAAGAGCTCCTTACTTTACTGCTTTTTGAGCAGTAGCTGAGAGTTCAAGATGACTCTCAACTTGTATATAGAAATCTCATAGAGGAAATTATGATTCCATCCAAGGCCAAAGATGAAAACATCCGGGGGGGAGGGGGGTTAACCACAGCCAGTCAGGGTTCTGTCATGGTTGTCTATTTCTCTCAATGCAGATTTAAACATCCTCCTGAAGCTATTAAAGCTTTCATAGCCCAAGGCCAGGATTAACTATGCACAAGTCATCAGCAGACTAATGATACTGGGCTCCAAACTGATTGCCAATGTCACCCAACATGTAGGTTCCTGTAGGTGTTAAACAGGGGAGTGAAAACCTTGAGCCTTGGGCTGCAGGTACAACCTCTCTCCCCTGTCAATACCTATTAGGACTAATCACTGAAGAAGGAGGCAAACCACTGCAACATAGTATTTCCAACTCCTAGCTTCTACAACCAGTCAAAAAGATATCAATGGCCAATGGTACTAAAAAATGCTGAGATATCAAGAAACACAAGGATGGACATACCGTCCCCATCCAATTTGCACCAAAAGTCATCAAGAAGTGTGACCAATATTATTTCTGTGCAATACCCTAGCCTGAAATGGATTCAAATGATCTGCTTTTTCAAGACCCTTTACAAGAACTATCCAACCACTTTTTCAACAATCTACATTACAAAGGGAAGGTTAGAAACTGGACAATAACTATTCAGAAGGAAAGAATCCAGCAATGGTCTCTTTAAAAGGAGCTGCACCACCTCCTTCTTCACGCCTTCTTCTTCACCCTCTCCCATAAAGATGTCAATACCACTACACAGACCAAGCCAAAAGACCCAGGAGGACACTGGACCTATAGCAAATAGGTGGCCAAATTCAGTGGGAGGTTCAGTGGGAGGTATCAACCTCACTGGGAGTCACAGAATCAGTTTCAGTCCAGATAAAGCCATAAGGTTGTGCAGAGGCAACTCAATATTTATACTACCTAGTGGGTAAATTCATATAGATTTGGACTCTACCCAGAGTCCAAATCTATAAATTTACCTACTAGGTAGTATATTTTGCTCTATGTCTTTATTAAAATGGACTTTTACATGGATTCACTTCTGATTTGTATCTTACAAGTGTTTGCGTTGAGAACAACCTGGTAGAACTGTGTCTTAACTGAGATCTGGTGGTGTGAGTGCAGCCACCATGCCTTTGGCACTACTGACTATATTATCTTTTATCTTATTTATTTTGGTTTGGGAGCTACATACCGTACTATAGTAGCACTGTTACTTTTTCTGAACAATCAGAAGGTATCTTCTAACAATTATCATGTAATTCTAAACTACCTAGATTCAACAACATTGCTTTTGGCTTTCAGAATGGTCTAGATAAACTGTATGATGTCTGTACTGAAACTCAGATTTGGAAATTAGATGTTTAATAATGGTACAAAGCTACTTTCATTTTAAGTTTCACTTTCATGGAAGGACCGGCCTCTGGATTTGTTGCCTTCTCTGGCAAACTGCTGGAAGTGCTTATTAATCAACTAAGGCTTGTTAACTTAAATGAAACAATGAAAATAAATACTTTCCTAGTGTTGCCAAATACCAACAAATACCACAGAAGAAATTAAAACAAATAGGGAGTTTAGGGTCTGTGGCACAGCAGTAAACAGGGATGGATGAAATTTGCCAAATTAGACTGAACTTGCCTATATAATAAACAAAAAATAATTGTGTAGATACTAGATACCAGAAAGGAAATTTAGAATTAATTTATTGTAATTATTTTTAAGGAATCATTTACTTTAGATTTCACATATGCAACAGGATTACAAGGGTTTTTTTTTAATCTGGGGATGCATAGAGAGATTCTACTATGATTTTAGCAGGTACTAAAGTAAAATTGGTGGATATATCATCCAACACTTACTGTCTGAGGATTGTTCAGTATTAACAAATGAACTTACTTTAGGGTTCAGTGCTCTAAAAGTCACCATCAACGCATTTCTGCAAGATTTGTAACAATGAATAACCTAAACAGAAGTCACTGCAAAGGCTGTAACAAGTAAAATCACTTATGATGATATATTTCTCTCTGTCTGTGGAACTAAACTGAATAATTTATATTAAAATTCCTTCGATATCTTTTTCTCTGTTTTGAACTTGCACTATTTCAAAATTGCTAGCACATGACAATATTTAGTTTACAATTTAAGTTAAAACTCATTCCTATACAAGTATTTGTTCATGAGTCATTCCAACTATCTTTAAACATAATAGATTCTTCATCTTATATGTACTTGGCATTTGCTTAATCTCTCCATGTTCAACACAAGAACTATAACTACAAGAGCTAACCTGTAACACAAATAATGTACATTATAAATACAGGTATACAATGTATATACTGTATAAATGTAAATGCATGGCTCTTCAGTATTATATATTTAATATCTGGCATGTTCTTCAGTATTTCTCTTAAGTATTTGTATCTCCACTGCCATATTTTCTTCTTAATGAAATCTGAATTACAGGACAGCCCATATCTTTCTTTTTTTAAATCATCTTCAGATGTACTTTTAGTGTCTGACTCAACATGAAAATGGTACCAAATTAAATGTAAATAATTAGAAGCATCTGAAAGCAATGGACCAAAAAAACCCAAAGTTATTAAAATGCATTCTGCATTTTGTCTACTTGACAAGAGAGATCTGGAATCTCAATAAGCAACCACACTTACCTAACATGCGAATGTACAATGCAGTTTGATCAGAACTGTCATAGGAAATTGCTCCACGTCTCTGAAAATTAAAAACATATGTTATTTCTACTTTTTTTAAAGTGTCTTAATTTCTAATTTTATTTCAAGACCATTATAAATAAATGTTCCAATAAAGGACAAAAGTTCAAACTTTAATCATGTTTAACAAAACTAGCCTTGGATGGCATACTTTTCTTCCCATTCCACTCATCTTAATTCTCTAAAATCAATTATAAAATGATGTTTGTTGGTTAAAAAGCCAATGGCACATATTTTGGCTACATCCAATCATATTTTACAGTGAACTTTCTGTGCACAGTGCACAGAAAAAACAAGTCACTCAAGGGGTTTAAATTGCTAAACATATTAAAAAGAATTTCTTCCTATATCCCTTAGTAGAACGAGTTCCTTCCTATATCCCCTGACTCCCCGAAATGGCTGGATATTTGTAAGACTCCGTTCCTATGATAATTATTCCAATAATAATTCAAGATTGGGAACCTCTGTTTTAGGCAGTAAAACTAACCGGATCTTTTTGCCAATAGTTGAAAAAAGAGTAGAGTATTAACAATAATCCACAATAGAGATAAGACAGATAGGAGTTTGTAAATATAAGGAAGGTGAATACTTAGAAGAAACTCCAGTATCAAATGTAAGGAAGGTACTAACAAATCGTTTCTGTATTATTACCAAGATAAGTCCATTTAAAAATGTATAATATCAAGCATGAGTGCCAGGTGACAGACACTCCCCAGTCAGAAAGCACTCTAATTAAAGGTATACAAGTTCCGTTAACAGATCTGGAAACAATGGCATGACCATGCCAAAGTCATAGGAGTGCCTGATAATTGACAGTGCCAGTACTAGGGAAAAAAGCTCATTACTTTCTAAGGATACATACAAACAAAACAAGAAAAAGAAGAAGACATGAAACTATAAAAAACCTGACTAAACAGCACTTCAGTTGTATACAAAAGTTTAGACACCCTCTCCAATTATATATTTCAATAAATCTTTAAACAAAATGAAGCTGTCACAATCCGTATATGGTACAAAGTTAATGACAACATATTTACACCATGTTTCTCTATATTCAAATGTACATTTACAATTGTTTACAGATTCATAAGGAAAAAATAATGAATATGGCAGGTGCAGAAGTTTAGAGACCCCTTCAGAATTCTGTAATACTATGTAGTTTTCATCAACTGAAAAATCTCTACTATCTGAAAATGAAAATGGCTTTCTGAGGCAACAAGAGGTACAACTGCATATGCAGGTTTAAATCCAGACTTCCTGTCCACGGTTTATAAACCACCAGCCCCATTAAAAGGAGCATTTACATGACATAAAAAATGGTTTTCTGATGGTCCCTAAAGAAAAAGAATGGATTTTAAAAGTTAAGATTTAGAGAGCACAATATATATACAATAGCTAAAAAATTTCACTGAAAAATTTAAATCTCCATAACATTTGTTCAGGGCTATGTAAAATATTTTGAATTCAAAATATTTGGTTTACATTCAAATCAGACTTGTGAATTTATGGGTAGAGTTTCAATCTTACTGAAGTATTTGGAGCTCAAACTAGATTTGTTTCAAGTTCAGATCCAGTTACTAGTTAAAATACACTGAAACTTTCAGAAGAAGAGAAAAACAAAAGATAACTTATGTGCCCAAAGGTAAGATACTGATCAAAATGTCCTCAAGTCAGTCAATGTTATCACCTATTTACATTTTTATAAAAATAACCCGAATGAACTTTCTTTAAGGATATTGAACCTTAGAGTTTATTCACGAGAGATTTAATAGGCTTTTTAGAGTAGATTTTACACTCTCTCATTTGTTTCTAGTATTCTGCGAGAGAACAAATTAGATGAAGTTAATACAGTAATATATACATCTGTTCATTTAAAAAAAAGTTGCACCCTGCTCATCATAATTTTGAATATGGATTATAGTTATATATTAGAGCTGTTAATATTCAGTTATTGCATTTCATTTTCTAAACCTTTATTCTTAAATGCTGGCAGCAGTTATCCCTTGAACAGCATGTAACATTGCTGTTGCATAAGCTGCGTTGGTTACCAGTCTGCTTTCATATCCAATTCAATGTGTTGCTTTATGACCTTAAAACCCTTAAAGCCATTCATTCCAGAAGAAGGGGTATGCTGCACACCCTATCAGTCAAGGAATTCCAGCTGGAGGCATAAAGGAGAAAGGCCTTTTCTGCCAAGGCTCCCACTTTCTGGAACATTATGCCCCTCAAGCTATGTGCCCCCACCTTCTTGATCTTTCATAAGAACTTCAAAACCTGGCTCTGTCAACTGACTTGGGGCTCAATGGGGACATTCCATGTTGGAAATGGTTATTTCCCTAAGGAGAAGGATCATACTGCCACATCATGGTATTCTGCGTTTTTAACTTTTTTAGTCTCTTATTTAATATTTAATGTTTTCCTGTTTTGTCCCTTTGTTTTTATGATATTTATAAGCCATCCAGAGTCACTTGACAATAACCTGGGTGGCATATAAATTTAATTAATAAATAAAATGTCTAATTGTAATTTATTGCCAGCAACAAAGATTTCAGTCTTTCAGTATTTTCTGTGAATTGCTCTACTTAAAAGTTGTACTAATATAGTTGTAACTAAATATTGTAAGAAACAACTTAGCATCCTAATAACTGAAATAAAACATGCCCTTTTATACATTCCATGAATAATTTACCTTATCCAAATGGTTTGTCCTTAAGAACAGTCACTTTGTATAAACACAATCAAATTATTTATGAACACTTGAGATTTCATAATTAATATTAAACATTCTTCAGTATGAAGAATTGAGGAAAGAAAATATTAAATTAGCTGTAAACTATAAATTCCTTGTAAGAATGACTGTTTGCAAAAGAAATATCAATGCCTACAATCATTTAATTTACAAGATGTCAACAACTGTAAGTAAAAGCTATCAATCTTCTTTTCAAAGTTAATACCATTCTGCACAGCAGTTTCTATTGATAATATCCTAGTATATAATTTATAGAATAATAGCTAAACTGCTAAGCAATAAACACAAATAACTTTTTCTTGTATGTATTTTCTATTCCCAAACTAATATATAACTAATTAACAGAATATGAATTCCACTATCAGCCAACTTAGTTATATTAACTACTCAGGTAACCAAATGCATAAAAATCAATTGGAGGTAATTTCTACTATTACATAAAGGTAGAATTTTGATCCCAAGTCCCTTGCTTCAACTCAGGTTTTACTAAATCAGTTTGATTGGAAGCATATTTAATGTCTGAGATCAAAGGATATTATCGCCTAAAATCCCAGCGCTAATGCCTTAATCTCAATTCAAGAATATCTATAGGATGGCTCAAAAACTGCAGCTATGTTTTGTTATGGATCATCACACAACCAAAATGACATGTTTAAAATTCTATTTCTATTTTCCAAACATCAAAAAACCCACATCTCCCTATCCTCAGATTTTAAGAGTACATGAAAGGACTACTTCAGTCAGCATTCTTTCAATACACCACTGACATTATATTCCACCAATTCACCTCTGAATTCTTTAAAACAAGCACAAACATATTCCTTTTGAATAATTTGCAATCTTGTATTTACATAAATTTGGAGTCAATATAGGTTCTATCAGTGATCTTTCTTTAGACACAGTCCTAATAAATTTAAGTTTGCCTCTATCATCAACTAATTTTTTATACTTCACATTCTGTTGCATATTTTGTTGTGCTATTAAATTGAAAAAGAAACCAAAGAATAACTGGCTTCCTCTTCATTTGTGAATAGTATTAGCCAGAAAGAACTATTTCAAATTTGAAAGGAACCTGCACCCTTAGAAGTTTGAATAAAATTATGGTTTGCCCAAATACCTGGAATATTGCAAAAATAAAACAAATATATAGCTCTAATTCTGGACAAATGCCTTCTAAGATTCAGAGATTTGTTATCATTCACAGGGAAATCTCAGCAGACTGCATCAGGGCAATAACAGATGGATAACCCAATCCTCAAAACATTTGAAGAGCGCCAAAAATGGCAACAGAATCTATTTTCTCACATTTCACCACCTACCTACATTTATTATGGTTAAATTTATTACTGGTATCATTCACATTGGACTTCACAGTGTATTTACTTGAAAAACCTATAAGAGACATATTTAAACTGCCTGAAAAAAATAGAACAAAAATATATATGGCAATCTTTTGCAAAATATTTTAACGGATGAGCATGATTCAGCTGAAGTGAAAAGCAAAAGACTCCTGGCTAAAACCTGAAGCGTTTACAACAGCTTCATTATATCCTAGTAACTCTCGTAACTACTATAAATGTTACGGATGAAAAGACTGAAAATACCTCCTCTAAAGGTATCACCCCCAGCTACCGACCAAATAACCAATTTCATCCTCTTTCCCCCCTTTCTTGCCTTACGACCACGATAAAATCACAGGCTGTCTCTCCAC
Organism: Laticauda laticaudata; assembly: GCA_004320025.1. Classification (NCBI taxonomy): domain Eukaryota; kingdom Metazoa; phylum Chordata; class Lepidosauria; order Squamata; family Elapidae; genus Laticauda; species Laticauda laticaudata. The sequence goes on along the minus strand of BHFT01076710.1, from coordinate 16,520 downwards.
TCGGCTCGTCGGGGAGAGAGAAAAATCAACAACAACAACAACAAAAAAAACCTCATGAAAAGCAATCTTGGCGATCGACAGCATTATACTACCCAGCTACAGGTGACCCCAAAAAACCCACGAGTATTTACAAAAATAAAAACGGGAGACGAGCAGAGAGAGACCGACAGAGGGCAATTCCGCAGAGTCAAGCTGTGCTTCGGTGCGTCTTTCGCGTGTCCCGAGCTTTGCCTGCCTGAGCCGCTAACTCAAAACCTTATCTGGTTGCACGCTATCTGGCCTAATCTTCCTACCGCCCGCTTTTGTTCCCTCCTCTCGCCTGGCCGAACAGGGCTGGAGGACTCGAAACCTTTGCACGTTGCAGCCTCCGAGGTTTTTGTTTCTGCCCCCAAAGCCATCCCTGTTTTTCCCCTCGGGGTCCCGCATGGATATTCTTTGGGGGGGGGGTTGGTTTCTGCCCCTCCTTCCAAGGTCTCCGCCTCGGGGAAGAGCGAGGAGGGGTCCTCACCTGAGAAAGCTGCCTGGGGTTGGGGCAGCCGAAAAGCGCAGAACTGGAGCTGAAGCTGATGGCCCCCCGACGGCTGAGGACGTGCTGCGGGACCGGCCTGTCCAGAGGCAGCACCGGCAGTTGATAGCATACTTCCATTGAAACGGGGGCAGCACCGCCGCCGCCGCCGCCTCCTCGTTTTCTGGGGTGCTAATCCAAGCCAGGCCCGGCTCCGGGATCAAGGCAGGCCCGGCTCACCGCTTTCAACCTGCCCCACGCCAACCCGGGCAGCCCTAGAAACGACTTCTTTCTAACCGTCCGAGCGGGGCTCGGCGTCGGGGAAGCGGAGAGGCAGCCTAGAGGATGATCCGGAAGAAACCAACATCAAGTCTCCAGCTCGAATACCGAGTCTCTCGGTCAGCTCCGTAGCCGGGGCGGCGGCATTGCCGCCGTTAGTTCGGGTCGTAGCGGGCGAGCCCGGAGGCTGCTTTAACTGCGGCAGTCCCGGCCTCACTTGGAGGAGACACCACTCGGCTGCGGCAACGCCGCTATTGTCCAGCACGAGGCGCGCCCCGCGCACGAGGGGCGGGGCCAGGTGCTGGCTGGAGAGTGATGGCGGTAGTGGCGCCGGAAGCTAACGGAGGGGAGGGGGAAGAGAGAGAGAGAGAGAGAGACAAGAAGAGCTGCGCGTGCAGCAACCCGTCCTCCCCGCCTACGCTGAGCACGTTCTCCTCCCTCGGTGTCACGCGAGCGCACGCCCCTCCAGAGGAAACCCCGTCCTGGAACGAGCGGCGGGCGCGACGGTCCCCGGCGGGAACGTCTTACGCCGTGACGTCATTACCCTGCCTGATGGCCCTTTCTTTTTCGTTTTGTTTTTTTTATCCTTCCCGCTCGCCAGTTTTATTTTTGCTTCCTTTGGGTAGTTGTGGAAGGTGGCCAATCGATCTCCACCAGCTTGTGAGGTCCGTTGTTTTTCTTTATTTTCAGACGAGAGCAGAGGACACGGTGTACAAAGGGTCTGAAGCTTCCATAAAACTTTGGTATGTGCAGACCTTGACCTGAAACCACCTCTGCCTCTCTGAATAAGCGGTTCAAGTTACTTCCTTTTTGTCCCCTAGCCTGTCCTAGCATGCGTTTGTCTTTAACGGCCCTGTTCCTTAACTATGCGTTTGTCTGGAAACACAATATAATATTAAGTTGTGGGTGGCGTGATAAAGGGATTGATTGACTCATTTATTCACTTACGGTCTGTGGTTACAAATTTTTTAATACTGTGTTGGTAACCGACAAAACCTGTTTGGTTAAAAAAAAAAAAAAGGATTAGCATTGGGAAAGGTGTTGTCAGCTACATAAAATAATGCTCTACGGTAATACTACCTACAGGTGGTTAAAACTGATAATCTGCATACAGTTTTGCATAGAAAAATATCAGCCTCATGGGAAGAAACTGCATTACTTCTGGGCTTTTGTTACATGGAAAGCAAATGCTGGATGGGCCTGAAGGCAAATGATGCTACTGTGCACCCCACACAATTGAAATAAGATACTAGCTCTCAGCCTTTCTTTGGCCACTCTTAGCTGATAATATCTCAAACAGTGATTTCCTTGTACTTCCTTAACTCCCAAATTAAGTGAACTAACCCTGACCTCAAAGACTAACCTTTGATGTACAGAAAGATACCCCTGATGAATTCACAAGATTACTCCAGTGAATAAAATGGCAATAAATAAATGCTGCAAGGCTTATGTCCCTTCCACACCCATGGCTTTAATTTCCCCATTATGATTTGGGGCTTTCTAGAGTTCTTTGCAAGCTGAGCTGATGAAGAATGAAGGTGTTTCCTCCTGGCTATGCAGTGGAAACTTTCCCATGGAATAAAATCTCTTGTTATAGAATAGATCCTCTTGAGTTTTATAACTGTTCCTCTGTTTTGGAATGCTTGAAGCGCATCACTTTTTCCCTTTACTGAAAAAGTAATGAAGAAACGATAAAGCAGGAGGGGACCAGGGAACACTGCCTGGATTGCCAATTTTTGAACTCCCTCTCTTAGTCAGCAGAATGATTTATTTTCCTCACCCTCAGGAAACAATACTGAGGGACACTCACCATGGTGAAAACTGCTCTACAGGGCTGTGGTGTGGTTTTATGGAAGTGGCTTACAAAATAATTTGGATGAATCATAATTCTTCAGTGGGAATCAAATCTCAACATAGGGTTGCATAATAATATTTGACCATATATGAATGAGAAAATAGTGTTTCAATAGAAGATAAATATGAGAATGTTCTAAAATTATGTTAAAAGTATAAGCTTTAGTAGTTTCAGAAAAGATAATAAGAAACATTATTCCTGATGCATTGTGAATTATTGAGAAAGCCAAAGAATACTACAAAGAAGTCAATATATGCTACATGGAATATAGAGAGGTCTCGACTGTGTCAACTATATCAAGCTGGGAGATACACTTAAGAAAATGGAAATGCCAAAACAGTCTGATTGTGAAGCATATCCACAGGTCAGGAAACCCCAATTTGGATAGGACATTGTTCAACAGACTGGCTCAGTCTTTTGCAAGTCAATAAAGGAATAAGACAAGACTTTATATTCTCCCCTTATTTATTTAATCTAAATGCTGAATATATATTTAGAAAATATGGATTAGAAGATAAGGGTATTTTTTTAAATGGAGAAGGAATAATCAATCTGCACAATATTGATGACATTAGTAATTGAAAATGAAAAACATCCGCTGTCATAGAAACCAAAGAATACAGTTTTAAAAATGAGATTAAATATAGAATAGAATAAAATAACAGATAATAACAGATAATAAAATAATAGGGACCTTGGAGGTCTTCTAGTCCAACCCCCTGCTCAGGCAGGAAACCCTTTCAGATAAATGGTTGTCCAATCTCTTCTTTAAAACTTCCACTGTTGGAGAAGTCACAATTTCTGGAGGCAAGTTGTTCCACTGGGTAATTGTTCTGTCAGGAAATTTCTTCTTAGTTCTAGGTTGCTTCTCTCCTTGATTAGTTTCCATCCATTGCTTCTTTTCCTGTACATGATTTGGAGAATAGCTTTGACTCCCTCTTCTTTGTGGCAACCCCTGAGATATCAGAACACAGCTATCATGCCTCCCTTAGCCCTTCTTTTCATTAAACGAGACATATCCAATTCCAGCAACCGTTCTTTAGCGTCCAGTCCCCCAAGACCAAACTAACGAAACAAGTACAGCGACCCTTTGAATTGACAGTGGAAATACTGAATTGGTAATTGTGCCTTTTAGAATAAACTATCATCAGGATGCACAGTCAATTAATAAATATGCTACTATATAGACTATGACTTAGTAAATTAGCAATGAAGATCTTAGAAAATATAATCAGATGACAAGATGACTCTATACCTGCAAAGGTCAGAATCAAGCACACATTTTTGGGGTGACAATTTAAGAAAATGAAAGCTAGAGATTGAAGAAATAGGCTAGAAAGAGGATTGATGCTTTGAACCTTGGTGTTGGAGAAGACTTCTAAGAATACCAAGAACAGCCGAGAAAACAATTACATGAATCATAGAACAAAAAAGAGTTTTAACTTGAGCAAATTAGCAGATTCAAATGATCAGATTTAGTAGATATACAAAGATCTAGGTCTCTGGTACAGGTGGAAGGGAAGAGAAAAGAGGAATTACTAGCAGAAAAGTAGATGCACTCAGTCACAGCCTCATCAGAAGCTCTAAGGATCCAACTGATGACAGATATGCAGAATATACATAGTTGGTAAGCCTAGACACCAGCTACACAGCACATAATCATTAGTCAATGAACTTATTCCTTTTTTTAAAATGTCACATTAAAAAAAAACACTTTTTACAAACATCTGGAGTAAAGAAAAATGAAGTCATTTTCATAGAAAATCACATTTTTTCTTAAATTATGTATGCAGCAACCACCTTCTTAATTTTTATTGACTGTATTTAACTCCAGTGATGTTAATGAATTGATTGATACATAATACCGAATTACTAGGTTATAGTAACTAGAGAATATATTTCCCTCCATGAAAGTTGCTAAGACAGCAATAATAAGTTCTTATGCCTAGATATGCATTAAGATAAACATTTAGTTCTCTGTTTTTTAACCATGATGTTCTTATTCTGCCTATATTGTAATAGTGCATTTGTAAACAATGCATTCATAAGTTCAGAGCCAGTCTCTAAACCCCCTTGGTTGTTTTAAAAGATCAGTCATGCTTTGCAGATTTTTGCATTAATGCAGTTACGAGAATATGAAAATATGGCTGTGTGGATGATATAAACAATGTCCAAACAACCTCTAAATTAAATTCATGTGTGTTGATGGGAGCAAAATAAATGTAAGGGAAAAAATTTTCTCAGAGGAAAGATAAATAATAGAAGGATTCCAAATTGGTATATCCATTTTATTTTACCTACATCCTGCTTCTAGTGCCAAAAGAAATAACTTAAGAGCCAAAATAGCATAATCACAGGTGTGGAAGGCTTAAAAAAGAAAGGGTGAAACAGAGTTCCAGATTGTTCTTCATGATTTCAGGGCATTCTGACACCACAGCTGACAGCTTTCTTCATTTTTAATTTTTCCTTTTCATTTCCTTTTCCCTCCATGCCCAGTTGTGCACCTGCTAGCTAGGCCATCTGCAACTTTTATTTTATAAAATGGGAAGATGGGGGAGAGAAATACTATGATCAATCATGTAATAGTAATGGAATTCATGATAGGAATTCTCTGTGCTCAGATACTTTTATTACCCATATCTAATGGAGAATTATTAAATAAATTAATTGGGCAAATGGATATCTGTAAGTTTGGACTAGACTACTTACTTAATTAGTCTATATTTTGTGCTTCCTGACAAAAGCATTTTTCCTAACTCTTTGCCATGTATATTTGCAAACATGTGAATGGTAACAACATGAAAAGCCATCATAGCTAAATCTAAATCAGCATAATGTCAATTCCCACAGTTCTGTGACTTGATTTTAAAGTACTTGGAGATTAAAATCCTGTCGTCTAAATATGCTATTTCTTCTGGAAGTACTTATGGTTGATGGACTGCTGCCCTTAGTGCAACTTTGGTCAATCACAGTTAATGTGACTAACTCTCTTAGGCAACAGAAAGGGAAGGATGACAGTAAAAGGAAAGGGGAGGATTGTATTTCATTTTCATTTTCTTATCAAAGTTGAACAGTAGCTTTTTTTTAATTTAAATATTTAGCAATCTACCTAATTGCTCAATAGGAATAATACAGACAAATACATGATTTAGGCTCTCTGTGTCCATGTTCTGGGTATTCTACACTATATTCCTAACCTTTTGCCCTCTTATTGGAGTTGGCTTTAAGAAAAAGGGACAATTCTTCCATTTTACTCAAAATCCAATGAAAATGTGTGTGTGTGTGTGTATTTGAATGCTTAATATTTGATCCAATCTTCTTTTATTGTAGATTACAGATACAGTTACAGTCTTTGCTTCTGTTAACTAAATAGGAAGTTCAAAAATACAAAGTAGGCCAAATCATGAACTATATACGAGCTACCTGTATCTTTATGGCTCTCTAACTGCATGATTTATCAAGAAGAAAGCATTTTCTTTGGAAATGAGCCAAAACTCAAGATTATTTTTATTGGTTAATGAAGTTGCAATAACAATATCTCAAACTAGTAGATAGCCACAATTATAGTACTTTCATTTTCTGGTTATTTATTGTTACTTTATAATTATTTGATAGACTTTCCTTTTAAATAGCAGTCCATAATAGTCAGTTGTTGTTGCTACTATCATTTTGGTGATTGATCAGTCTCTAATCCAAATTTCCTATCCAACATCCCAATCAGATCTCTCTTCCTATTGTGACAAGCTTAAATGTGGAAAACATTTCTTAAATAATTTTCATACTTATTCTGATAGTCATAGCAATACTCATACACACACAAATATACAAAATATGGACAAGAAAAATGGCTATATGACTAGTAAATTTAAAGCGGCACAATCGTCAACAGAAATCTGGAAATATAAACAGATCATTATCAAGCAAGCCATTTCCAGATTGCATTATTTAAGTATTGCTTCATTTTTTAATTTAAGTGAAGTCTTGAAATACCTAGGATCAATTGATGAGGAAACATTACATGGTTAAAAGAGTGAAGTAAGGGTGTGGGAATGTGTGAAGAACTGCTTCCCCCTTCCTTGGACGGAAGTGAATAATCAGCCCTTCCCAGCATTCTTAGTAAGTGAATTGGAGAAAGAAGTATTCTTTCTTTCGTTATAAATGACAGGATATAGAGAGAGGAGCAGATAAGTTCTTTTTAGTCCCATTTCTCTGATCCCACAAAGTAATTACTTTGTAAGATCTGAGTATTGACACTAGAAGATTGATGGATCTTCCATTGCTTATAAATAACACCAAAATAAGTCTTCTCATCCCATAGTTTGCTTCATTGGCAAAGCAGAATAGAGGTGGGAAGTATACTTAACACTTCTCTAAGTCAGCATGTGTTCTGCTAGTTCCTGCACTGGAAAGCAGCTCTTTACTGTTGCCATAAGGAAGATAAAGATGGCATCATGTGAACATGTACTTTGAAAATGCTGAGTGGGACATATTTGTGTCATAGTCAACGGGTTGTGTCCGAAGTCAATTGGGCCAAACTACATGTTATGTATGTTCATTTAAATAAGAGGATGGATCATTGCACTGGTGGCAAGATGAAGTACTTCACTCCCAATATTTTTTGTTAGATTTTAATTTTCTTTCAGTAAACTGTTGTTTTCCTGATGCAGAAGAATTAGGTGATATTTGATATGCAGTTGATATCTGCTATATATTATTTAATGGTTTTCCATTTCTTGCAAATCACTGTGACTCAACATAATACAAGTTGAATTCCAGATTATAACATTTTTAAAACAATTATTTACAAACAGGTAACAAATGTAATCTGCAACTCTTACACTGCAAAAACATGGACTACACAGTTCGATCAGGGCAAAACAATAGACGCAATCTACATAGATTTCTGTAAAGCCTTTGATTCAGTGGTACACAGCAAACTACTCCTAAAACTAAAATCTTATGGTATCTCTGGACAATTGCATAACTGGATAGAAGCATTCCTGTCAAACAGACAACAAAATGGTCAAAATTGGGAGTGTCCTTTCAAATTCTGTACCTGTCAAAAGTGGTGTCCCCAAGGCAGTGTTTTTAGGACAAACTCTCTTCATACTCGACATAATGACTCTGTGATCATATAAAGAGCAACTGCATCTCTTTCGCTGATGATGTAAAGTTGTTGCAATACCACAGACAACACTGCTACCCTCCAAAAAGACCTTGATTATGTATCAGAGTGGTCAAACAAATGGCAAATTCAAATCTCAACAAATAAATGCTCTGTCTTACATATTGGCAAAAAAAAATCAGAAATAAAATACAGGCTGAATAGTCAAGTCTTGTTTCATGATCCAAACTTCTGAAAAGGGCCTTGGAATATTCATCTCTAATGATCTAAGTGCTAGAGCCCACTGTAATTACATAGCCCAAAAAGGCATTAAGAGTTGTTAACCTAATCTACATAGCTTTTTCTCTGGTAATATCACACTACTAACTAGAGCATACAAAACAATTTGCTGGACCAATACTCGAATACAGCTCATCATTCTGGAACCCACATTACGTATCTGATATTAGCACAGTTGTTGAAAGTCCAGAAATATTTACAAGAAGAGTTCTCCATTCCTCTACTCGTTGCAGAATACCTTATGCACCAGACCTGAATTCTAGACCTAGAAAACCTTGAATTACGCCATCTTCCGGTCTGATCTAAGTATGGTATATAAAATCATACATTGCAATGACTTACTTGTCAATACTTCAGCTTCAACCATAATAACACAAGAACCACAATAGATACAATTCAAGGTTACCGCACCAAACTTGATTGCAGGAAATACGACTTTCAGCAACAGAAATGTTCAGTGTCTGGAATACTCTCCCTAATCTGTGGTTTCTTCCCCAAACTCCAAAAACTTTAACCTTAGACTGTCTACTATTTACCTCACCCCCTTTCCTAAGAGGTCTGTAGGGGACGTGGCATAAGCGCCCACGTGCCTACCGTCCCTGTCCTATTGTTTCTTTTATTTTTCTTATATGTACCTATTTCATGTGTTCATAACTATATATATACTTATGCCTATTATCTTGTAACCGATTGACAAATCAAAATAAATAAATAAAATAAAAAATAAATAAATATTTCAAAGACAAATATAAAATAACTGTACTGAAAATACTAAGGCCATAATTTCCTACTCTGCTGGATATTCAGGGGGTTGTATTGTCAACATGTGTAAAATACACAATACTGGGAAAGATCACCTGACATTTTTGCCTTAAAAATCAACCTCACAGAATAAATCGTCACTTCTGTGAATACAGGATAACACTATAAACAATTAGACCTATTAAACTCAATAGATCTTTTGTTCTGGATAAATAGATTCTGGCTTGTTATATATTAGAGTTGAAGCTACACGTACACTTGATAAAATTAAGTACATGGCATATGACAAGTAATTCAAATTATTATTGAGTGCCCTAGGAATTAACGTACTTTAAACAAAAGTACAAACTCAAAATTAGTTCATCCTAACTCATGGTGACTTCAGAGATGTTTCCATATAATTTTCTTTGCAATAATACAGCAGCAATTACTGATCTCTTTTTTCCAAGATATTACTTGACTTTCCAGTCTAGGTCACAGTTCTGATATTTTCTGATGAACCTGCACCTAAGCAGATCCAATGCTACCCAACTTTTTCAGGACCAGCAAAAGACTACATTTAGCTGGGCTTTAAAATGAGCTGCAGTTATAAAAGAATAAATGCATGTTGATGAATATATACGTCAAAGTCTGAAGTCTGGTATAGAAAGGGGGATATGACTCAGAGCAGAGTTCTGTTCTTGGAAATAATTTCTAATTTACTAGTTTGTGAGCATGATTAAATAGCATATTAACTGGAAGGCATCAAAAATTGAGTTAATGGTTGTATATCAAATAATGCAAAACTTTAAAATGGATAGAGTGAAGGAATCTGAAGAGGTGTTGATGTTTACTCAAGATCAAAGTAATTTATTTTTGTTAATTGGGAATTTTATCACTGAAATTTAAGGAAGGAAACATCCTCAGCACACTCGGTGGAAAATGTTGCTATAAAGACCAGTGTATTAATGACATAATACAATCTAAAATGATTCATTTCCATTTTTATTTTGTATCTTAAACATCCTAAGAAATACAATCAATTTGACATTGATAAGATTTATTTGCTTTTTTCAAGTTTTTTCTTATTAAATATTATAATTATAAAAGTAAAAACAGATACAAAGTAAAAGAAGGTGCAAGAGGAAAAAATAGGAAAGACATAAATAGTACAAATTTTGCCATTTTTCCTACAGAGGTTCAATAGGCTTAATTTCCAAATAAGCATGCATAAGCACCATAAAATATTTACAATGGGAAACAACTGTATCATAGACATTTCTCAGAAAAAACTAATTCATATTTTTTTCAGAAGTCACTTATGGTTTAAACTACAATTTGTGTCCCATGAGTGAAAAACTGTTCATCCACAAAAGGCTTAGGATTCAATGCAGCATTTCTCAATATTTTTTTCTATTTCCCCTGTCCCTTTAAGTGACCATGTTCCCCAAAATCTGGCCCAGAGTAGTGTATCAAAATCCATAAGTTTTTCAGTTTCATCCCTGGATTCCTGATCAAAATAAAACATGTTTGTACATTTAAAAACACATACAGGATTTAGCCTACTTAGTAAGAATATTGTAACGTTCTTGAACTTTACTGGTGAGGTGTATCTTCAGGTTTCTTTCGTCCACATTAACTTACCCTTCTATTCAGTGCAAGAGATATGCAGGAGATGATCAATATTTATTTTCATTATATATTTCTAAGAAGTACTATCCTTTTTTTTTTCCCCAGGTAGTGTAGTTGAAGAATATTGATCATTTACAAAAGAACTCTATAAATCTCAGTTACATTAGAAAATGCTTCAGTGGGACTCAAAATTTTTACTACCGGTTCTGTGGGCATGGCTTTTTGGGCAGGAGAAGGCTACTGGAAAATCTCCAGTCAGAGGTGGTATTTGCCGGTTCTCTGAACTACTCAAAATTTCTGCTACCTATTCTCCAGAACTGGTCAGAACCTGCTGAATATCACTTCTGCATCAGATATGCTTACAGATATTTTCTCTTTGAATTTTCTAGAGAATGAAACAGGAACATCATAAATTATTTGAAGAGGTTGAAAAATTAAATCCCAATTAAAAATAAAAGTAATTGAAATGTCTCACTATTCCTTAGAATATTTAAGATTCTAACCCAAAAATCTGGTTTAAAGTGCTTCTCTGATCTAACAAGTTGCTAGAAAAGTATGGATTTGCTACAGGGCAGTCTATAAAGCAAAACTGACAGATCAATGATAGAAAATGACACAGAATAAATAAAAAGATATTTTAAGGTACCAAGATTATTCAAAAAATCTAAAACTTCAGAATAGAGAGACAAATTGATGTGTCTGTGGGCTAGAAGAAAATTAGAAAAATAATAACATGATAATTCTGATGGTGAATGAGATTTATGAGATCTATCCTTACCTGTAACTTTCCAGCTCTCCTGATGGAAGAGCTTGTCAGAAATTACTGCAACACTTAACTGAAAGGCTTCAGAAAATTGGAATTTCACACTGAAAGAATTTTGCTATAAATTAGTAATCTGAAGTTTACTAATCAGAAACAAGTAAATTATGTTTCTCCAAATTTTTCTTATTCCTGTTGGATGGTTCTGTAAAGATATTTTCATAGAAAGTTGCTAAAGAAAGGGAACACAAAAAACCCACAAAACAATTAAACAATAATTATTTGAAATTTTCTTAGCTAATAAATATTTCTGTTCTTCTGATGGAAGACTGTATAAAGTATGTCTTTAAACATAAAAGTACTATGAACCTATACTGTATTTTACACATCTAAAGTAGAGTGGTAGTCAAAAATGTGACTTCTTAGTAGACCCATACCTTACAAAACTAAAGATCAGAATATACTATTAAAAGGCTTCCATTTTGGGCCAATGAATGTGTTTGTTTTATTCTGCCAGTAACTAACTTTTGAAGGATTTTTTCCTCACAGTTTTTAAAAATTTAGAAAGTGGTTTTAATTCTGGGAAGACACCTAGATAAAGGAGGAACAAATCATATATAAGTGTTTATATAACTTTGGGGGATTCTAAATCTTAAGGAAAAGTATTGTTCATATTCAATTCAGTGTCCTGTTTCTTCTGCAATAAATCAAAAATAATATAGATGAAGGAATAGTTTCAATTTCAGAAAGTGCCCCCAAATACTTTCAATGATGATATCATACAACCCACTGACTAGCGGAATGCTTGTCAGAGAATTAGGATAAGCCACTGGATGTGGTGCAGGCTATATTCATCTTAGAACTAGAGACCAGAAGATCAGGAAGCATATATCCACCCACAGATCACCATAAGCCAAAGAATCCATCAAGCACTATGACCAAATTCCAGCCAGACCATCAGAAATAAATACATGCTTTTCTGGATTCCGGATGAAAAATACAGAATTTTTTTAAAGAACAGACTTCTTTGGATGTAAGGACTTTCTTAGGAAATAATCCTGCTTGCAATAACTTTCTTCTGAGGGATTTATGGTTGATGGAACATGATAGAGACCGGAGAATGTTGGCTTTTTTAATGATGAAATATTTACAGGCCATTATTAATCTGTTCAGACATCATTAAATTGTATTTTTATACATCAGTTTTTATTTGCAGTTAATTGGCATATTCTCACTGTAACTTGTTTCAGGTCAGTCATATTTAGATGTTAACTTTATTACAGGTTTTATATTGGAAGCTATTTTGAAGACTCCTGTGAAAAGGCAGGGTGATAGAGAAAACAAATAAAAATGACTTAATTATATGCATTGTGTTATCTGTTATGAGTTGGACTGTCTTTCTCATTTCTTAATGAATGTGATCATAAGTTCATCATACACATAGACAACTACACATCTTGATACTTGAATTATCCACCTGTATCGCCTGATGTCTGTTGTTTGCTATAGTTTGACACCAGAGGGCGCTGCCAGCTTACAGAATGTAGAATTTATTCTGACAAACAATTGGCAGAACATCTTTTAATTTTCTTGAAACATCATTCAATATACCTCAAACCAGAGATTCCCAGAAACAATATTTACAGAATTTTAATTATACTAAAAACTGTTAGAAGATTATTTAATTCAACTAATGATATGTAAGTACTATAGAAATTTTGAGAAAAAGCTGGAAGATTATAGTGACAATCTGCTATCCTCAATACTATAATGTTAAATGAATAAATCAGTGGATTAACAAATAGCCATCAGAAGGAAACAGACAATTAACAAAACTAAGTTGGGTAGAAATGATAAGATAGAGATAGCATTTGATTGTTAACTTGTAAATGGCTCGTGTGATCTGCTGGAGTGGGTGGGAGTTGCGGGGGGGGGTGATGTTTCCCTCCAGATTTTGTTCTATTGTACTTTATTAATTTACTTGATTCTTTTTGTTAGTTTTTATTGTTTTTTAAAAAATATGGTTTTACATCCTATAAGCCACCTCAGGTTGCCATGGGTGAATAGGCGGTAATAATAACAATAATAATAACAACATCAATAATAATAATAATAATAATCATCATCATCATCTGACTTTTCAGTTATAAAACTAGAAGGCAAAGTTGATTTAACTCCTTAGATGAGAATATGCCATTTTATAAGCTTCCTTTACAATTTTACCATCATATGAACATTTTACAGATTATTTTATCCCACATGTGGAAACAGTCCTTCAGAGGAAAACAACACTAAGGCAGCTGTGGGTTTTGGTTTTTTTTTTTTTCTGTGTTCACTGTCATATAGTAGAGTTGTTTAACCAACAGGGTTAATAATAACATTACATGCACACACTGTTCCTTATACAGGACAGCTGACTTGTGTGGTCTTGTCCAAACTGCAACAAGATATGCATTTTGGCTGTCTGGCTCCATAGAACAAAACAATTTTCTTTTTTATTTTCATTTCAGCTGCAATATGATGTACCAGCCAAAAGTGGGTGAGGAGTTGTTGTTTTTTTATCAAAACTTGGTGACTACATGTGCAGACATTGGTAATGAGAGTGGTGGCTCTATAGGGAGGCAAGGAAAGGAGAACACTAGGAAGATCAGGGGACAGGTGAACCAGTAGGTCATGCCATGCTGAGACATTGGTGGTCGTGGCTCAGAGAAAGTGCTAGAAGGAAGTGGGAGCCAGGAGGCCAGCATGTAGACCATGTGAAAGAGAAGAGAGAGTGTGTTCCAGTTCTGTCCAGATATAATGGTATGTGGGAATGACTTTGGGAGGCAGGAGGAAAAGCTGCAGCTTAAACAACCATCATGCAAATAATATCTTAGTTCTCAGAAGGAAAGCAGGAAGCATCTCAGAAGAGATTGTTTCCAGTTTTCTGGAAAGAAAAGGAAAGGGAAAAATGCCCTCACATATGCAAGATGCTATTATTGTCAACTTACAATAAAAAATACTGTTAGTTTTCATAGTTTGTGCATCTTGTCTGGACTGGCTTGAAGGATTGATGTCCACTTGCTCTATAAAAATCACTCTTGAATCTCTGAAGATTTTATTTTGGCTAAACTCCAGAATTAAAATATTCCATGTCTTATTTCTGTTAAATGTCAGCCAATCAAAATGGTTCAGCAGAATTTCAGAAAACTGATGGTTTCTTTTGGGCTCAAAACAAAATACTATTTTATGCATATTCCTAGCAAATAATGATCAATAAGTTTATTTTCTTAGATTTATCCAATAATATTTTATAACTGGACAGAGTATTGGCCTTCCAGATCATTGCTTCAAAATGCCCATGGTCTGTATAAATTGCTAGTTCTATCATTTCTGTTAGAGATGAATGTTTTAATTGAAATTGTATAAACAAACAAAGTGGGTAACATGAAAATCTGAAAGGATTCAAAATGAATCCAATCGGTGCAATAGGGTGGCTGGTTTCTGTTATGTAGCGTTGTAGCCAGGAGTGAGATTCAACCAGTGTAACTACCAGTTCGGGGATTTACAGTTACACGCGCTGCACGCACATCGTAAGCTGTTCTGCCCAGACAGTTTAGCAGCGCTGTGCGCAGGTGTGCAGCATTTGAAAAAGCACTTTTTCCCTGCTTTTTCAACTGCAGCTTTGCCACGCAATGCAGCTGAGGTTGAAAAAGCAGGAAATAAAACACAGGTAAGAGCCCAGGTGGGTGGGTGGGCCAAAACAGCAGCAGACACAGAACCAGTTCTATGTCTGCTGCTCTTCAGAGATACTGGTTCTACAGAGCCAGACAGAACCAGTAGAATCCCACCCCTGGTTGTAGCCCTTGAATTAAATTAAGGCACCATAACTGATTAAGCAGCTAGCAACTCTCATTTCTTCACTTTGTATTTTGGCTTTGAAAGACTGAGGGCTGTTCCTCACCTTCCCCTAACCACATCTAACACAAAACCTATCACAATAGCCACTTTCTATTTCCTGTCCTTATGATGTTGCTTTTATACCATCCCCAGTTAAAAAATCATTTTTTCACTTATACCCCAATCCACTTTTTGCTATGAATATAATCTAATATGCTTTATTTTATTGGACACACTGGATCATTACAACTTTTATTGGACACACTGGATCATTACAACCCTGCCCCCTCACCTCTGGGTCATGGGCCTTGACCTTTCCTGGCTTGAGAGATGAGAATCCTGGCTTTTGCAGAGGTAATGCCCATGTGAAGCCTGACCACATCTTTCCGTAGGGCATTTTAAACATGGGTGAAATAGTTATTCTTTTCAGGTTTAGTCCTGTGTGAGGAAAGATTTTGAGTTAAACTGGGAAAGAGAACTGAGGTTTATATTACTAATTCCGTCGCTACTGGAAACATTCCATATTTTCCTGACTAAAGGCTTCATAGGGCCATTTTTAGTTTTTGTTACTTCCTTTATTTCTGAGAACTTGAGCCTGAACCCTACAGCTGTTACCCTAATTAGCCAGTTCCCTGAGAAATAGTATTATGTAGTTGTGACTCCTGTTCCTGTTTATACAGGGCACCATCCTTTTGCAATTGCACACCAATTTCGCTGGAACAAAGTGCCACTGGAATCACAGTTGTTGTTATGTGTGGATAAGTCACCACTGCATTTTTTTCTATTGCTGTCCACCAATTAGTCCTGGATGCTGCCAGTCAGAAGATCCTTGGCTGCTTATTACCAGCACTTTCATTCCCTTACAGCCTTTATTGAGTATACAGTCACTTCCTCCTGTTTTACCCACACCTTTTATCTCTTAGCCAAGATAGTTTTGAACATGCGAGCACAGAAGTGCATTGCATCCATGCTTAGAAATAGCCTTAGAAGGTCAAGATGCAAACAAGTGTTTGCACCAAGAAGGAATAAAGCAGTAAGTTTCCTGATTCTCCCTCTGCCTCTCCCTTGTCCCACGTTCCACCTCTGTTAATCAGGCTATTTTTAAAATACTGGTTTTACTTGTATTTTAGAAGAACACCAGTCGCTGATCAAAAATAGCCAAGTTAGCCAACTGGTACATGGGCTTCAAGAAGCATCAGGATAACTTCCTCTTGCTTCATGCATACCCCCACTTAGCCACCTGTTAGTTAAACAATTTAACAGGAGGCTAAATCCATTATTTGAAGCATAAGTCTCATTTCAGCCCATCTTGCTCCATCTCACATTAGGAAGACAGTAAGTGGTTGATCTTTCTGCTGATAGATAATATGTGGTGAGGGGAGAAACCAAGTGTTCCATATTAACATACTTCAAATAGGCTATTCCTATTGGACAACAAATACCCGATGCTGATTGGCTACTTTTC
>BHFT01076709.1:0-16261 GCA_004320025.1 Laticauda laticaudata | reverse complement strand
ATTTCAAAGGGACGCATAGCGGTAAGCACGGATGCATAGTGATGTAACGTATGCATTCATGGATGCCTATAGGAAACAAAGCGGATGCGCACGATGTTATAATGGATGTCAAGAGCATTCACTGGGCAGATGGCAGTATGAATTGTGTCAACTCCACTGATTATAAAAGGATGAAACACGCGCGCAATTCGCATACAGGGAAGATGTGCTGCAACATAATCAGCTAGAACACCATGGTTTCATCAGTCAGCAAGAAGAGGAACCTTGCCTTACTCGTTTCAACGCCTGGCAGAAGGCCAAACCAGCATCCATTCCCTGTCACTGATCTGAAGTGCTTGCTGCTGCTTGCTGCTTGACTGCTGCTGCTGTGTGGACCAGCCCAGCCCCTGCAGCCCCTCATAAGCCTGTGCTGAAGCCATGCTTGT
Organism: Laticauda laticaudata; assembly: GCA_004320025.1. Classification (NCBI taxonomy): domain Eukaryota; kingdom Metazoa; phylum Chordata; class Lepidosauria; order Squamata; family Elapidae; genus Laticauda; species Laticauda laticaudata. The sequence goes on along the minus strand of BHFT01076709.1, from coordinate 15,836 downwards.
GAAGCCTGAACCTGCGCTCAGCCCCTGAAGGCTCCTGCTGAAGGCCCTGCAGAGAGGTAAGAGCAATGGGAAGAGAGGGATCAGAGAAAACATTACACGTGTTCAGAACATGAGATGATGTGTGTGAAGGGCTGAGGGGAAGAATGAGATCCTGGAGAAATGCACAGACTGTATCGGACACCAAGAAGAAGCAGGCAGCTTGGAGAGAAAGCAGAGGCCTGGGTAATTCAGAATTACTCCTGGGATGGTTGGAGCACTGCACACCTGTATTGCAAGTACACCTCAAAGAATCCGGGCAGCCTGTCAATTCCTGACTGGGAGTGTACATCATGGCCTAAGTGCAGTTTTTCATGTGAGGGTAGGTCCATCCACTGAGCGAGCACCCTCTGAGACCCCTCCCTCCCTCAGAGAGCCCACAGACAGCCAATCCTCTTCCAGCAGAGAGCAGCGGTATCTGTCCAGCAGGTGTCTTCAGAGGCCCCACGCAGAGACTCCCCTGACATCTGCACTCCATTGCCGGTGGACTTGGTAGGTATCCATGGAGGATGTCGCCTTGCTGTCACAAATGAGCGAAGAGCAGCAGCCACAGAGGCAACCAACCCCACCCCCAGCTCACGAGATGAGCAGAAAGTTAGACTGTGATGGCCAGACCACAGTTGCTGTTTGGAGATCAAGGAACCAATGACCAGCACGATACTGTCTCTTCAGCTGGTTCCACTTGGAAGAGCTCCTCGGACCAGAAGCCCTTCTCACCTACTATGAGCCAACCTCTGAGGAGCTGCCTTAGCCCAGGACAGGCTGATGAAGCAGAAGTTCACAGCTCTGCACAACCCTCAAAGCCAGCTGAATGCTCCTACCAGTTCCAGTCTGCTCCTCCACCCCAGGCGAGTTCACAGCCCTTTTCCAGGCTTCACAGCCCTCAATCTATCCAAGGTACGACTACAAGATCTTTCCACAACATGAACATGAATACTTCCCATGTCCAGGCCCAGTTCATCGCTACCCACACGTCCACTCCATCAGCCCAGAGCAGACAGCCAGCCCCACTACACTCTCCTTCCTCACCCACAGCCAAGCCATCAACGGACAATCTTCATTCAATATTAGGTTACATCTCAAGTCCTTGAGGGCCTCAACCTCTATGATGAGTCAGCTCTATCGGATAGCTTCCTGAACACACCTCCTCGGTTGTACCCTACGGGCCAAGCACCAATTAGGGCCTCAGACCATGCACTCAGCACAGCTACCTCCACCGTACCGCCGTGCCTTAATCAGCTGGACCAGTGACTGATCAGGTGACTGAGATGTGTAAGTTGTATTAAGTTCATCTTGCTTAAGACACTTTACTTGTTATTTGCTTTTTTAATAATAATGTAATACTTTCACTAAGTAAAGTTAATAAGGTTATCTTTGCTTAACACACTTCTATACAGTTTACTATGGTTATTTTGCTTATTTATATAAGTCATAAGTTTACCTAAGAAAAGTTAATACATGGTTATCTTAGCTTATAACACTGGCTTCATTTTTTTGATTAATAAATTGTTTGGTTGTGAAAAGTTTTGTTGTGAAAAAGGGTTTAAGCCTTGCATGTTTGGAGATTAGAAAGAAGGTGTGGGGGACGAAAAAAAAAAAAAAAAAAAAAGAAAAAAAACGATTAAAAATTACTCAAAAAAAAAAAACTAGGATAATAAATAAAAAAAATAACCTTCCAGTGCAAGCATAGTGGACTGTAATTGGTTCGACCATCCCAGCTGCTCACACATATGACTTTTTTACTCAAATAACCATTATTACTCATTTCTCCATATCTCTTAATTAATCAAGGCTCTTATTAGCTGGTTATGCACGCTCCTAACATAACACAACTCTTTATTAAATGCCTGATCATTGTTAGGCCTACAACTTATTATTGTCTCCAATCTCCTTATCGTAGTATGAGACAGGTTGAAGAAGCTCCATTATCATCTATCATCCTGTTGCACTCACTGCTCCAGCTGGGAGTTGACCAGTGTTTCAGGAGGTTGCCTGTTCTTCCCTTCAATGACGCTTGTGGGCTTGTACATCCACTAGTGTCTTCAGTTTCATCATTTCTTTTGAATTCTCCCCCGGAACCCCTTCGGATGTGTCATCTGCTTCCATCTGCTGTCATCCGCTAGGCTTCCTATGAACATCCCTTTTACATCCCCACTACATATTACCCATGTCCATTCTTTTCCGTTCTTTTCCATTCTCTTTATGCAAATTTTTGCCACTTTTTGGAGCAGATGACAACGGATGGAGCCACCTCCGAAATTTTGCTCGTCTGCTGTGTCCTTTATGCATATGTTTTGAGTCCGTCAGCCAGTGGGACCGGGCCTTTAGATTTCAAGCAGTCTCCTCCAGCCAAATCTTACTCTTATTCTTTTCCTCTCCCTTCCCAGTTACAGCAAAGAAAAAAAAGTTTTTTCCGTGATCAGAAATCTTTATTGTCCCCTTGACTTTAATTTTCCAGTTTAATTACCTGCTGATGCCAAGGCGGGTTTTTCCGATTTCTCATTCATCTGCTGTCACCGTAAGGAAGGAGAGAGAAAAAACAAACTTTCCTGTTTCAATTTCATTCACTGCCTCTAGATCTTTTTTGGGAGCAATGTATCTTTTTTAAAAAAATTAAATTCCAGGAAGTCTTGAATGTTGCTTCTTATCCCAGTCACCCAAAACTTTCACCTCTTAGCTTCCTCCTGCACATTCTTTTCCGGGTGAGTGCTTCTTTGTGGCAGCCATTTCTGTTCGCCGCTCTTACCACCTTCGGAAAAGGGAGTTAAGCCAGCTGGGGAGAGGAGACCTGGCTCCTCTTGAACCCTGCCAGGTCTCCTCTATCTTCAGCCACCTCTACGGGGTGGCTTTTGCCCCGAAGCCGGCTGGCTCAGGGCACTCCAGCAACGAGCGCAAGCAGAAACCGCGCACAATCGTGGATTCTTGCTGCTGCCGAAGCCCTGCAAAGCGGAAGTCCAAAGAAAGGAACTTCTTGTTGATTGACACATTGAGCAATGAGTTCATTTGGGGCACCACAGTTTAAGAAGAATGTAGACAACTTGGAGCAGGTGCAATGAACAGCAAGAAAAATATTAGGGAACTAGAATAAAGTTAGACTTTGACAGAAATGGGTAATTTTAGACTTGAAAAAAAGTGTACTTTTAAAGGATATAATACCCTTGAGCTGTCTGAAGGGGTCTCACAGAAAGTGAAGTTATGTTCCTTATCATTCAGGATGCAGGATACAAAATAGTAGGCTTAAATTACAGGAAGCCAGAATATAAGGAGTTCTATGGAACACTAAGAATTGTTTGGCAGTAGAATCTGTGCCAAGAGATAACAGACTTTCTTTCACTAATGTAAGCATTGTAAGGTACTGTTGCCTTCACTTTCAAATTTAAGGAAGCGTAAATGTCAAAGGAAAATTCACATATTTGTTCAAAATTGGATAAGCTTCCTTAAAAATATGAAATGAATGAGTCCTCCCTCATCTCTTAATGATAACAATTGTGCTAGACAAAGGGAAAGTGGCAGATTTTTTTTTCCAGATCCTGATTGTGCAGTTGTTATTTTTCTGTTATAATAGAAAAATAACAGTCTTTTTCAACATTTCTCTAGTGCAGCAATACACTAATGGTTTAATTTGTAATTTTTAATTTGAAAAATTAAAATCATTTGTTATAATCATTTGGGATTTCATAAAGGAAGACTAAAATAGCCATGCATGCAATGAAATGACAATTGCATGAACACTTAAGAGGCAGGTTCTACAATCCTCCCCGACAATCAAATAGGCCTTCAAAACAGCCATGATTTAGTAATCCCAAGTTAGTTAGTTGGGTTTATAAAAAAAGTTAGACCAGCTCTTAGTCTATTCTATGGAGGAAAAACATGCAGAGTGGGGTTTCATAAATCTCTCTTTTCATGTAAAGTTTGGTCCTAAAAACATTGCATTGCTTCTAGAGCAACCATTCTTCAAAACTTGTCTGATTCCTTGCATTATCATTAGTAAGGCCCCTTTGATGTGTTGCGTGTTTTGTATTGTGCCTTCCCTAGCATCCATCTCCACAGCTGTGCGTGTTGCCTCACTCTTCTCCCACAGGAGTCAATATCTTTTGTGACAGTGTAGCTAATGAGATGTCCTGGGAACTGAAATCCTGGCATAGGATTGATGAACTCTGCTACTTATTTCCTGCTCTGTCTTAATCATGCGTGCAGCGAGTTATCTCTCCTGTGTGAATGTGTATATTACTAAAAGACACTCCTTGGATAGAGCTGATGTATTCTCAAAGGCTGAACAAGAAAGCAGAGCCAACAAGGCTTTCTCAGGATGTATGTCAGAAAAAGATTGATAACGGGACTGTGATGATTGCATCCAGATATATTTTAGGTTGAATGCAGACAACCTGCCTAGTAAATGAAGAAGAATAAGCTTGGCATGTTGTGTTTGAACAGGTTCAGTTTCCCCAAGTAGTGTTTGATAAATTAGTTGCCTGCATTAATCTAGGGCAGAGGACATAAGTAAGGAAGGTATTCTTCTGAGATCACTGTGATCACACAGTAAGAGAAGGGTTTTGAGAAAAAGCTTATCTGCATTTTCTGACTAGTTTTGAGGTGTTCAACTCAGTTATCAAGGCCATGTTGTTTTGAGATTCAGATTTTGAATGTTTGCATGCTTGGGATTTGAGAATTGTTCCTGGTTTTATAGAAGGGATTGTAAATATGATGGAGAGACCCATGTGTTTGAGATGATGGGGTTTCATGGAATTGAAAATCCATCATGATTCTCTCTGAGGTCTAACAGTACCTCAAATAGCCAACAAAATGCACTGTGAGGTCATTCAAAATATGAGTAGATTAATAAAGGGTGAATCATCCAGTCCTGCCCTCCAGTAGCAGTTGCCCACTTTTTCTGCACTTATCCGAACTATGGGAATAAGCGCATAATCACTTGCACTCATAAAATTTTTAGCCCATGCTAAAACAAGAGTGAATTTCAGAATTCTATGTTTGATGGGGAAGTTAGAGCCTCAGTGGCGCAGTGGTTAGAATGCAGTACTGCAGGCTACTTCTGCTGCCTGCTGGCTGCGTGCAATTTGGTGGATCAAATCTCATCAGACTCAGGATTGATTCAGCCTTTCATCCTTCCGAGGTAGGTAAAATGAGGACTCAGATTGTTGGGGGCAAAAGGCTGACTCTGTAAACCGCTCAGAGAGAACTGTAAAAGCACTATAAAGCGGTATATAAGTCTAAATGCTATTGCTATTGCTACGTTTATGGTGAATAGAAACTAATAATATTGTTGACAACAAAGCTGTACAGAAGTATCCATCAGGGTACAAATTCAAATCAAAAGATCCACAGTTTCCACAATTAGTTCATTGTATTTTCAGTATTCTGTATTCATCCAGAGAATCTTGACAAACTCACACTTAATATAAGTATGCTCCCCAAATCTCTTTTATTTTCCTTCTTTGTCCCACAACAATGCCTATATATTGTCTTACAACTGTTCCTGAGGCAGTTTAAAGCTGTCCTGAGAAGTTGTTCTCTTATGCAATATTTGTTTAAGCAACCATAAGTCATACCCATGAGTTAGTTTGGTGTAGTGGTCAAGGTTCTGGCCTAAAAAAACCAGAAGGCTGTGAGTTCTAGTCCTGTTTTAGGCATGAAAACTGGCTGGGCCAGTCACTCCCTCTCATCCCAACCCCCCTCACAGGCTTGTTGTGAGGAAAATAGGAGCAGGAAAGAGTGTTCGGTATGTTCATCGCTTTGTGTTACTTATAAAGTGATAAAAGTGGGATAAAAATAAAATAAATAGTAATTTTATTGTGGATTTAGTGGCAGACAGCATAGTGGGAGACAGAGAATTGGCTGTCTGTCTTTTCATAAGCAATCCATGTCAACTGTTGTTTGGGCTACTTTTAAACATGGGTTTTTGGCTCTTCAAAAAACCATATGATAAGCACTGGTCTGGAACAATGGTAGTAAACCAGGTGTTCAAAGCATCTTAAATCACATCAGAGTGTCAGGAAAAGAGCTGGGCATGCCTCTTGATTGATCTTTGGGCTGCTATCTGTGTGAGCTGATTTAGTTCAAGCCCGAAATTGCTGTGAATACCTGCTAGGTAAATAGCCTCCTCTCCTCTTTACCTGCTGTCTCTCCTTGCCCAAGCATCTGATCCTCAGTGTGAGAGAGATGACAGGAAAAGGTTTTGTGGGGAAAGCAATTCTGATAGATGGCTACCTCCTCAGGCCTATCCATGTGTCAACTTCATTGCCAATCCCTTCAATACTGTGGTTGGCAGATGTGATGGAATGCAGTCTGGAGTAGCAGGAGGGAGTTTCTTCCCAGAGGATGAAGGGACAACAGAACTCGGAATGTCTGGTAGGCAGGAAGAGGGTAAAGGTAAGTCCTGCCAAACAATTCACAGAGTATTTCTATTGTTAGTTACTGAAGATAATTGCTTTAGTTCAGCATGATTTCTGTTTTAGGTGAACACCAATAAAGGAACTACTCAGAAGTAACTCGTTATGTTGTTCTTGGTTTTTTGGGCCTGATACAAATTTTTTTTTCTCTCATCAGCTGTTGACATAGAGAAGCTGTGGGCAGGACAGATATACCTGTGTGGCAAATAAGGACACAATTGTCCAGCTGCAATGGGCTGGCAATGGAGAGAGCAAAATTTCTGCTCTCTTCTAACCATCTACTGATTTGCAGATGGAGAAGAATATTTCACTGAGGTAGATTCAGTCAAAAGGGAAAGAATACTAAGGAAATAAAGAGTAATGAAATTTGTCAAACCCTTGGTGACTTCTATGCATGACCTCTGCTTTTTGATTTAGTATACCAGCCAGTCTTATAAGTTGGGCTAGAAATTATGACAGAAGCTTGCAGTTTTGCTTGTAAAAAAGCAGCTTAGGCAAGAAGACTCTCTATAGGAAAGGAATTTGTTTATTGTTAACTTCTCACATGCAACCAATCCTCTCCTTATATAACTCCTCACATAGAGCTTCTTTCTACAGATCATTTTCTGTCCTTCCACATTTCCATGGAATTTATTTTGATTCCCCAGTCTTTATAATTCCCAAGGTTAATGAAGCATACTGTGCTGTCCAGACAGTTTAAAGTTAATGGGATTTGGAGAGTTAGGTAGCAATTGTAAGCTGTCCCCTTAAGGGAATGCATGTAAATGTAGTTAAGGTATCCTGGGAAATGTAGTCCATATCACATGACCACATCTGTAATCCTGATTGGTCACTAAANTTCCTCCCTCTTGGCTGAAGTCACGGACTCATGGTAACTGTTCTATTTCTACCGCTACGAGATGAGAGAAAAAGGATAGAAGATAATCATCTTTTTACCTACAAGACAGATATACAAAGGATTGGTCATTAAAGGAGAACTTTGTCACAAATGTGAATTATGAGGATACCTGATGATCCAATAAATGTACTTTGTATGGACATCTTGTTGAGTTTATCTATCTGCATCAGTACAGCTTACAAATCCACCACTGTACAGAATACAGAACACATACATTGAAGAACTCACTACATAATAAGAAGTGTTTTGATTCTGTTTTGATTTCAGTGGAACCTTAAAAAGTTTTAGATCAGGATATTATCTATCATTAGCTTCTAACCTCTTGCCCATATTCTCTAATACAGGTAGTCCTCACTTATCAATGATAATTGAGATCAGAATTTCTGTCGCTAGACAACACAATCATAGAATGTGATGTTATGTGCCTATACCACTTAGCAACTGAAGTTCTGGCAGTCTCCATTACTGTTGTTAAATGAATCACCAGAGGTCATTAAGTGAGGATTTCACTTGACTGAGACATCTGACTTCTTGCCATCTTCCTCACTGACATTGCTTGTGGGAAGCACAAGGGATGGTTGCAAATTGCTATCATGTGGCTGTAAGATGCTGCAATCATCAGAAATTCAAGCTGTTAGATTGCCTGAATTGCAATAATGTGATAGCCAGAACTTCCAGAATCAGTTAGTTCAAATAGTCACTGAACAATTGTTAACCAAGGACCTTGCAAAAAGAATCTTAGAGCTGGACCATTTGAAAAAGAAAGTAAGTCTGGGAGAATATTTACTAACAGAATAACAGAAGGGACCTTGGAGAGCATCTAGTTCAACCTGTTATTTAAGCAGGAGACCCTACACCATTTTTGACAAATTATAGTCCAATCTCTTGAAAACCTCCAGTGGTGAAGCTTCCACAACTTCAGAGGGCAAGCTGTTCCATTGGTTGACTGTTCTCACTGTCAGAACATTTCTCCTAATTTTAAGGTTGAATCTCTCCTTGTTCAGTTTCCATCCATTGTCTCTTCATCTATAAGAGATTCCAAAGAAATACAGGTAGTTCCCAATTTACTATTAAGAATTAAGAAATAAGAATTTCCCTGGTGTGATGACCCGGAGTGTAACACAAACATAACAAAATCCAAAACATAAATCAATGTCCTTTAATGCCTCCAACTTGGCCCCACTGTTCAATAATTTTCAGTTGGAGATAAAACTTTTTCAAAAATAGTCTTCAAAAGAAAGCAATACAGTTCGAACTTAATGAGCAGATAGAGGTGAAATAAAACACCAAACAAACTACAATGAAAAAATTTCCACAACGGACCAGGATAAGTAATTACCAAATTCAAGGAGATAATAAGGCACAATATGTTGGCAGGATGCCAACCAAGATAACTTCAGCCCAAAATAAAACACACTTTGCTTCTGGCAATGCTGTGTTGTAATGTCTCTCTTATATACTATTCTCCCCAGCTGCAGTGAAGGGGATCATGGCTGCTTCCTCTCTCATAAGCCAAGTTGTTTCCTTCTCCTTTCCTCCCTGCATGTCCTAGGATGAAAAGGGGATGGGCCTGGTTCTTGCCCAGCTGGCCTCTGTCCTTCCCCAGCCTTCTCCACAACCTCTGGAGCCACACCTCCACTCCCTGCCAGCTGTTCCTCCTCTCCCTCAGAGTCTGACTCTAACAAGGGCAAGACACCTGGCTAAGCAAAGCAGAGTTTAAGGGAGTCTCTCCTAATTTTATGACTATTTTTACCACAGTTGTTAAGCAAATCATTGCAGTTGTTTGGTGAATCACACAGTCATTAGGTGAATCAAGCTTCCCCCATTAACTTTGCTTGTCAGAGGTAGGCTCTTCCAAAGAAATTCCCAGAAGGTCATAAATAGCTATCATATCACTCCGAAATGCAGCATCCTGGAGTTGGTAAATGCCTAAATGCTGGTCATGCTAGTTGGTGACCAACCAATAGAGACACTGCTACAGTTGTTAAGTGCAAAAACTGACCATCAGTCCCTTTTTTTAGTGCTGTTGTAACTTTAACTGTCACAAAATGGGTGGTTGTAAGCCAGGGGTCTTCCAATTTGACAGCATTAAGACTTGTGGACTTCAACTCCCAGAATTCCTCCTCCAGTCACGTTAGCTCAGGAATTCTAGGAGCTGAAGTTCACAAGTCTTAAACTTGCCAAGTTTGAAGACCCTTGTTGTAAATCAAGGACTACCTGTATTGCCAAATCATTGTTGCCTCAAATCAGTATTCTTTCAGTATTCAGGGTCCATCTCTCTCCTGAGAGTTCAGGGGAAAACTCTGGAATTTTATGAGATCTTTATGTTTATAGGTGCACTTGTGTGTCTGTGTGTCTGTTTCTGCATATGCTTATAAGTCCAGCTGATATTCGGGGATGTCACAGCACCTTTGGCTGATGCACTTCTGACCTGTGTCCTGGTGGTTTGGGGGACTGGCATCTTAGAAGGGAAGCAAAAGCAAAACAATAAACGGAAAATTTTCACAATGGGCTGTTTTCCACAACTAAATGGAAAGATCCAAGTGAGGAGGAGGGGGGAGGAGGATCGTCTGTGGGTCTTGTTTTGTGTGAGTGGCTCTGAATTCAGAAGGCTTAAATGTGCCTCTCTTGCAGAAGATGGGGCTGTCTGTTTCCTGCTGTATAAAGCTGTAGGGAGTGGCGAAACATTAGCCTGGTGCTCTCATTTGCCGAACATGACCTGCAGAGAAGCCAGAGTCTGGGTGCTTTGTAACACAGTTGTTTTTGCTCTCCCAGCTGTGTTGGTGTCCACTTTGATTTATTAACATGCTGGCCCACGTTAAATTTTAATTGTCCTATTTTTCTCCTAAGATACAGTGCACAGGGCAATAAGAAGCCCATATACAGGGGAGTTTTTTATGTATACATCTTTGCCTAAAAGGGCACTATCCTGTTATTTTTCAAAATCTCTCTCTTTCTCTCTCTCTTTTTTTTTATTCTGCTGACACTTATTTTTAATTAGCTCCCCTTGGAAGGCTGGCACTGAAATCTGTTTCCTCTTATTGTTGCTGGATTATTAATAGTAGAACTGAGCTGGCAGTGTGCCCAGCAGTGTATATCATGGAATGGAGGGTGGGGGAAAAAGAGGATAAGAGAGAAAGAAGCGTCTGCAGAGATAAAGGAAAACAAGGCATTTCCTCATGCGTTTTATACATTTCTTTATTTCTATAATAAGAAAATGAATTTCCTCATTACACCTGCACCTTCTACACCTTGCGTGCCCAGGATCTGTCTTGGATAAATCAGTCCACCCCTCACATTTTACAGGGATCAGGCCAGAATTCTTATTTGACTGACTCCTGGGAGAGGCAACAGCCAGAAGAGCAGAACTGCTTCATCTTGGAGGTAGTTGAACCTGAAGGCTGGAGCACTGTATTAAATCATTCATCTCTACTACTAGGGCGATGGGTGGGACTTGGGACAAAACATTGCATTGGGGGCGATGCTTCCTGTTTAACATTCTAGTCATTCCACTCCATTATATCTTCTCCGTTTCCTTTTTTTTCCCCTTCCCCTTTTCCTTCTTCCCTTCCCCTTGCTCCTCCTCCTCTTTCTTCTCTTTATTTTCAGCCCCTTCCCCTTCTCCTCCTTCTCCCATTACAAACAAATAATAATACTGCAACAACAATCATCAGAATAAAAGATGGTAAAGTTGATAAAAACTAGATAGAAGTGAAAAAAGAAATCAGATGGTTCAAAGGGGATTTTTCTTATCCTTGTGAAATTCCTCAGTGTAGACCATTCAAGACCATTCCAAAACACTAGCAGGATAGGGGCTAAAAATGCTAGGCGGCATTTTTTTAAACTGAAGAAACCTGAAATGCACCAGACCTACAAAACTGAATAGGCTGGCCAGATATTCTGGGAATAAAGACAGTTCATCAGGTAAGGCTTTATAGGTAACAATCACCACCTTGAATCCTACCCGGGGGCCAAACTGGCAAACAGCACACTTGTGAAGCAGTAGTGTTCATGGGCACATCAAAGCAACTCCATCACAGCTGTGAAGTAAGCAGGGCATGAGTGACTGTCGAAAGAACCTCAGTTGACTCCAAAGGATATACCATGTCTGGTGATAATGAAAGGTTGTGAAAAAGTGAGAGGAACCACTTTCCTTCAACCACCACAGGGTTGTCATCGTCCTCTTCCTCCTCAGGTTTTTCCATGGGCTTCATAAACTATAATAGTCTGAACACCGAAATAGAGGATATTATGATTGGTAACAGTCTGTCAGATGTTTAGAATGGATTTGGTATTTTATTCACCTATCAAGTCATACCCATGGACCTGGGATAGGCAGATGTTTTTGTTGATGGTATTAAAGGTACTGTTGCAACCTGTAGGCTGTTACTTTATTTGCCATGGGTGGGCAACTTGTCTTCCAATAGTCTTGCAGTTGCCGACCCTGGTTGCTCAGCCAACAATCCTGAGTCCTATAGTTCACTTGTCACCAGAAATCCAAGGACTCCAAAATCTACCGTGGTCCCTGTTGAACCTAAGCAATGATCAATCCAGTATAGATTTCTGTAAGTAACATCTCACCATATTGTTTATAGAAAAGACATTCTTCATCTGCTTCTTCTAATGAGACCTGTCCAGCATTGTTGAACCTCTGGCATAGCTTTCACCTTCCTGAGAACGCATAAACCTCACAACCACATCAAAGTATTGTCTCACTTTATTATTATGGTTAGTCACCCAATTAGCCAGATATTTATAATTGATTTGGCATTTTTGTTCATTTGTTGACACTTCACAAAGATTTGAGATAAGCAGATGTTGTTTTCATTATTATTATTGTTGTTGTTGTTGTTGTTGTTAATATTATTGCTATTGTGTAAGTACAAAGAAGGAAGATGCCTGGGGAAAAATAATTCAAGTGCTGATGTACAACACTGTCATTGATTGAAAAAATGGATATCTTTCCTGGCATTACATTGTTTTATCCCCTTCTAATAGAATCCATGAATCTCCTACAGCGAATTATTGAAAGTGACCCATGGATCTTTGATGATCTTCAAATATATCGTATGAAAATACCTAACTAAACCTGGAAATGTTTTATATTAAACAGATGAAGTGTAGTGAGATCAAAAAATCTCCTGAGATGTTGATGATCTCACCTAAAATCTCCTGAGGGCTCTAAGAACAACACTGAAATCTTGTGAGAATTTGCAGCTTCAGAAGTTTTCAACTACATATTGTTAATTTTTAATGACTGTATTTAATTTTGGAGTTTTGTTGAGAAAATCTTGTGTGCTATGCTGACCACGAATAGAGCAGTATTAACTCCTAGTTTACATGATAGGCTGAAAATAACTTTCAGGAGCAATGCATAAAGGAAAAAAATTGGAAGCTACATATAACTGAAGAACCTTTCCAATTCCTCCATTATATTCTTCCAACATAACAGAGGGAGGGCGGCCTTCAATGGTCATTGCCGCTGCAATGAAATCTACATCATGCATAGCTACAAGATATGAAAATGTAATGTCTTTCCTCCTGTGCGTATTACCCCCAACCTGATGGTTTCCAAAGCTACCTTTTTTTTCTAACTAGTATAAAATATGGAATTGGCATATATTCAACCTGTGCAATTTTGCTAAATTAATTTCAGTGGGGGCCCACAAATTCTAATACCTGAAAATAAAGAAGTTCAAACATTTTAATTTTCTTCATACTAGGCAGAATTTTTCTTCAGATTTCTAACATGCCCCTACAGATAAAACTTTTTTTAAAAAAGAATTTTATGTCTATATCTTTCTCCACTGTACCTGATTTTACTTCTCAGTCATAGGGCAATAGACTGTAGTTCAACAGTTGCACCCCTTATCAGAGATGAGAATTTCCCACCTTCCTGTTATGTGTTCAAGTAGGACAGCTGTTTATCAGTAATGATTTAATAAGGATTCCAGTAATGATCATAGAGTTGAATCTGATAGTCAAAAAGATTCCTTCCGACCCTGTGGTCTAACAATAAATGCAGTCACATATAAAGAGTTATTAGGTGACTACTAGTATTACGAGTAGATCTTTAGGTTCTATTCAATGTTCTGAGGATAACTATTTAGGCCTGTCAGTGGTGGGATTCAAAAAATTTTACTACCGGTTCTGTGGGTATGACTTGGTGGGTGTGGTGTGGCTTGGTGAGCGTGGCAGAAGAAGGTTACTGCAAAATCCCATTCCCTCCATAGCCCACTAATCTGCTTTCCAGCTTCGTTCTCCTGTGCAAGGCAACAAAAGAAGACCCAACTGATCAGCTGGGACTCGGGAGGCAGAAAATAGATGGGGGTGAGGTTAGTCAGAGGTGCTATTTGCCAGTTCTCTGAACTCCACAAAATTTTCACTATCAGTTCTCCAGAACTGGTCAGAACTTGCTGCATACCACTTCTGCTATCAATAGATTTGGCTTTAGGGATCCAGTAATTAGAAAGTTCTTCTTAAGAATACCACATTAGCCTAGACATACTACCGAAGCGAGGTCTTTCTGTGTGTGATGAAATTTACGAGAATCAGAAATTTATGGCAGAAGATGTAGATAGTTTTCTGTTATACATAAAAATAATCTGAAACACTGATAATATCAGTAATTGCTCCACTTGTGTAAGAAATAGCAAACCAGTTTGGTATAATGGTTAAGAAGTTAGACTAGAACTCAGTTGAAGTCCGGCATCAACTATGGAGTTCATTTAGTGTTTTCTGGGACAGTCGGTCTACCTCAGTCCAACTTAACTCACACAGTTATTTTTACAGAGGAAAAATTAAAAGGAAAGTGCTATGCATGCTATCTTGAATTCCTGAAAAAACAAGTAGAGGATGACTGATAGATCCAATTTTTATAGATTATAGTAAATCAAATGTGTGTTCTTTTCAGAAATACTTGTATTAATAATTGAGATAAATCATCTAAGTTTTGAAGCTGATCTTATTTCTCCCAGGGGAAGAAATTTTCTTTTTTTTACTTTCCTGTTATTTTATGAACCAATATGGCCAATATGGGTCATTGTAAACAATAACACTAATTGAGGAATCTGAGTTTGGAAATAATTGTTGACAGGAAAACAGGAAGAATAAAAATGTCGTACCTAATGGTACAGATCAGAAAGAAAAAAAATGATGCAGCAAATAAAAATTTGCCTTTTAAAGTATAACTTAGTGATGTGAATGCCATAATTCTGTATCATTATTCTTTTTCAGCTCATTGTTCTGTGTGAACAGGTGTCTTTGGTTAGATTTAAGTCTGATATGCTAACTGAAATATGAGTATCATAAAAAAAGGATGAAAATATATTGCTGTTACTAAATAAAACTAGTGAGAGAAAGCAGGAAGCCTTGATATAATGGCATACTCATATAATCTCAATATAACTTAAAGAACAATATTGTCACATCATGCTATCATAAGGCAAAGAAAAACAGGCAACTACTTAAAGATTTTTTATATTATTCAATGTAGCAGGAAAGACTATGAATAAACTTGGGGTGAATATTTTCTATATGGTTATATGTTAATGAGAAGGAAAAGAGAAATACCACTTATTTATTTTTTCATCAAGATGATTTAGCTGAATTTGACACATGCCTACTTCCCCTTCATGCTATTCTATTTCAGAGTAAATAGTGTTATACAAAAAAGGGCTGGGTGGGATATTTAGTCAAAGAAAATTAAGCATAAGAAAACTAGACTGAATCTAGTTTATGCCAGCACCATTCACGAAACTTACCTATAATTTTCTGTCCTTGCAAACCATCCTTGTTTCTATCAGGTCTATACACTGATTTATATATTGTCTTTTTGTCTTTAAACTTTTCACCTTTTTCTTTTGAGGAACACATTAATGCCAGCCAACAAAGATTTTCACTGTATTTTCCTTCCTCTTTCTGTATTTGCTCTTTCTTCATTTATTTGTTTTGTTTTCCTGGACATGGTGACCCATCTAAAGACCATTTCAAGGCAATTTTTGAGAAGTGAATTATCATTCCATCATTATTATCTTTCTCCAAGGGAAAGAAATGAAGAATAAGAGTAATCCCATTTCTTTTTGTGCACGTGGCAATGAGGACCGAGCGAGACGAAATGGCCGGGAACAACTAGCCACCCGCACCATTCAACCCAGCAACTGAAAACTGGGAATCCTACATCGACCGATTCCTCATGTTTCTAGAAGGGAGAAGGGAGCGATCTCCAAGGAATATCTGAAACATGATGGAAGAGAGCTGTCTTCCTCCCCCCACTGTGGTTCCACAATATTCAGAATGGCAAAGGCAGATTGGCATCACCCCACGATGTAAAGAAAATGGCGTGGACGGACTTAGAGAAATTACTGGCAAGCCCATTATGCACCGTTTCATGCCTCATCAAAAAGAACTAGAACTTTATCGTGCAACCAAAAGGAAGATGAGAGCATCAGAGATTTTGGTTGGCAGCACTAAGAGACCATTGGTGGAAGCATAGC
>BHFT01076702.1:0-14794 GCA_004320025.1 Laticauda laticaudata | reverse complement strand
GAAAACGCTATGTACTTCACTGCCTCGTTTTTGGCTTCCTCTCTATCTGGTCCAGGCATCGTTTATTAACGTTTATGTCCGCTCAAAAAGTTTTGGGCTGCCCCAAAAACTTTTGCGCGGAAAGTGTAATACCAATTTGTCCGTTCTGCATCCGCTTACACATCCGTTACGCATCCGTTACGCATCCGCTATATCCCGCTACGGCAATCCGCTGCGGCATCCACGCAACTCCATCCGCCTCGGATGTAGGGAGAGCGGACGGGACGTGGAGTACGGACGCGGAACGGAGGAAAGCAGAACGGGATTGCCTTACCGATGCAGAATGGAACAAAAGATTTAAAACGGAAAAAAGGTCTCGCCAGAGGGGAACCTTATCTCGGATATTAAGGATGTCTACAGGATACCTAGACGGATGCGCGTAGAGATGCCAAAGGGACCACCTATACTGCCTATAAAAAGGGGGAGCAAACTTCATTCTGCATCTCACTTCGCAGCCCAGCAGCCCAGCTGTGCCAGAAACCTCCATTCACGCCTTTCATCTTGAACCCCTCCATTTCCCTTCTCTCCCACAGCATGACAGTCTCATGTCCAGCGAGGATTGCGACAAAATCCTTTCCCGGGCAACCGCCAAAGCATCCTTCGCTGCCGAACACATGCTCACCAACCATGCATAACCAGTCTCTGTGAACCCTTGAAACCAGTCACTTACGGGAAGAAAGGGGAGGCACCCAAGAAAGTCTGGCTCCAAAAGCACTGGTTCGCCCAGAAGGAGCACAGTACGTACTTTAACGACCAAGCTGATGGGGTTGAGCTTCAGGACGAAGACAACTGGCGTTCCAAAACCTTCATGATGGGATGCGCTCCACGCCATGTTGACGAACTTGCTGCAGTGTCCTGACACACCCAGGGTTGACAAAGACCCAAAACACCAACTTTTTCACCGCCCAGGCCTGGACCACTGGGCTTCAAGGGGTGACAACCACTCTGCACCACACCTGGCCTCAGGGGAACCACCATACCAGAGACATCGCACGTATGGCTGGCAAGGGTTGCCTCACCGCAGCACCATCAGTCTTTGTTGTCAGAGAAGTGGTGCAGGCCATCATTGAAAAGAATTACCACAGGAGGAGCTCCTCCAGTGCCCCCTCGGCACATGGCAGAGGATGGAAGGAAAGTTTGCAGAAGCAGTTGATCAATCAGAAAGCTGGAACTTCCCCCACACCGTGCTGGAGCATCGATGGCAAGCACGTTGCGGCCTGCACCAAGCATCCAGCCCAATGTCGGGGCTCCACTTAATCACAACTCCAACGGGCTTCTTCAAGCATTCATCCTCTTTCGCCACGGATGGTCCGATGCTGACGTACCAATTCGATTGTACTCGACTTGCTTCAGCGCCAACGGCTCAATCTTCAGATTTGCCCAGGTATACCAACGCCAGTTCACCTCAAAGGAGGAGGCGGAAAAGCAAACCTCATGGTTGGGCTCCCAGATTCCCCAGACCCGCTGCCCAATGACACCGCAAGATGTGCGCCTACTTCATTGTGGGGGAGGGACGACGAATTGACGCCTTATCTCCCTCACAAAACGCTACCTCATGAAGGCCCATACACCTCCAAATACCTCACCCGTGAAGAGGCAGGATCTTCAACTGCAGGGCTGTCCAGCGCCAAGGGCGCCGGGCAAGGTGGTGGGAGAACCACCTTTGGCATTCTGGCCAAACAGGTTCCAGTACTTCTCACCACCATGCAAGCATAGCCCCAGAGACCATGAGGAGGATCATGGAAGCTTTGTCTGGCATCCTGCACCGAATCTCCAGTGGCACACCCGATACCCAGTGTTCTGCCCCGCCGGGCCCCAAAAAAGGGCAGAAGGCTCCTGTGGGACCTCCAGCAAGGCAATGGGACATGGAGCCTGGGAATGGATGGCAAAGGCAAAACCAACTGATTGACACTGAAGGGTGTGGCAAGGGCCAAACAGAGCCTCACGTTAGGCGACAGAAGCAGCGCAACCTCCTGAAACACTGATGTGGCAACTCCCAGGCTGAAGCGGTGGAGTGGCCAAGACAGGATTGTTAGATGCTTAATGGATTGCGTTCCTTCCAGCCTGTCTCATCACACTTGATGAGTTGGGGGGCCATGTATGTTGGGTGTGCTACAATGACAGGGCGTTTAATAAAGAAGTTTGTGGTTTATGTTGACATGTGTGCGATCAATGCTTACATTGTAATGATAATGAAGGGCCTAGGGTGGGCACTTGGGAGGTGGGACCCATACAGTTGCCACTGTGCTTGCATGGAGGTTTTATCTATCCCACAACTATTACCTATCCCAAAGGTATCCCCTGCCCATCCCACAAGGTTTTGTTATCCCTGCCCATAATTACACCCACAGCTCTCTTAACCCATTCCCACCAAGCATGGCAAAGGCTAAACCAGTTCTAAAAGTTTTCCAGCAAGAACTTTATTTAAAAAAAAGAAAAAAAGAAGCAAGTGTGTGATATCAAAAAATAAGGACTTTATTAAGCAACAAGGCTTGGCTGTGCTTCCGCATGGTTTGTGGGGTTCTGGCTGGCAGGGAGGGGCTGGCAGGAACCAAGGGATGGCAGGGGGAGGGGAAGCTGGCAGGATGGCAAGGGCACCAAGGCTGGACAGGAAGGGCTGGCAGGCCAGACGTTGGCACCAGGCTTGGCAGGAAGGCTGGCACCAGTCGTTGGCAGGAAGGCTGGCAGGGAGGCAGGGCACCAGGCTTGGCATGGGGAAGGCTGGCAGGCAGGCACGGGCTAAGGCCTGGCAGGCAGGGCCATGAACTCCTGAGGCTGAGCTGTATCCCACAAGAACCCAACGGCAGGTGCCAGGCAGCAAGGCTGGGCAGGCCCCAGACTGGGCTGGGCAGGGCGCCCGAAGGGCTGGAGAGGGGCAGACAAGCCCAAGGCTCCTGGCAGGGAGGCTGGGCGGAGGCATGGTGGCAGCAGGGCTGCAGAAGGGAGGCTGCCCCCGGCCTGCGCGGAGTAATGGGCTGGCACGGGCCAGAAAAGGTGGAGGGCCTCGCCCCCCCTAGGCGCGGAGGGTGCCCTGGAGCACGCAGGCAGACTACTGGCTCCGCGCCATGCCCCATCCGCGCTCAGCGGCGACCGGCTGGCGCCGTCCGCAGGGGAGGGTCCTGCCCCAGGGAGGCTGGAGGGGCAGGCTGGGAGGCAGGCTGGCAGCAAAAGGCTGCATGGCCGCAGACATTTGCAGGCAAGCGAACTCCGAGGCTTTTTAGATAATGCCCGCCGACTCCTCTCCAGCAGGCAGGGCTTTCTGCTCCCTCTACAACATCTAGCGACAGCCACACTGCGCTCGAGGCTGCTTCCCTTCAGTCATAATCTTCACTGCTCGGCGCGGGGTCACTTTCACGCCAACTTTCGCTGCAACTCAGACAACAAAATCTAGCCGTCGTCCGTCTGCAGTGTGCTGCAATATACTACGTATGACCTGCTTACCAGACACGTCGACACCCCTTCTTTTACAGCGGCGTCTGCATGCATTACCGCTTAAAGTCTCGTGCATCCTCTCCGGCGGCAGCGGCACTCCTGACTATCCCAGCGTCGACCACATACGCTATCACTATATCTGGTAGAGCGCCTCTCCACGATCACCGTCTCTCACTACGTTGGTCGGCTTCCTGCCTGACTATCAGCGTCCACAATAGTCCTTCTGCGCTACGCACCTCGCCATCGCTCTATGTCGTGCAGACCACGCTTAGTGCGATCACTTAGCCCGCTGGTCCGTTGACAGCTCGCCAGGCGCCAATCCAATGAGCCGCACGTTAATTACCTTCTCTCCGAACGCTCGGCGACCCTCCTCGTAGTCATCTCTCCCACGCACTCCCGACCTTCGCGTCACTCTTCACTCCTTCGATCCCGTCCAGCTGTCACTGTCCATTCCTCGCCTCCTCACGTATCCTGTCCGCTCATCACGCCCGCGCCTTCCGTTACTGTTGCGCCTTGCTGCCCTCTCACCGTCAACCCCTACATAGTGCTTCAAGACGCCGCTAAGCAAATTCTAAGCTGGCCTGACACAGCAGGTCACAGACCCTAGCGCAATCAACATACGTGCGGCAAGCGCCTATATGCGAGCCTTGCAATCAATGGCCGGAGGCGGTACATAACGCGATACCTGGCGTTCAAGTTGCTGCATGCTCGCTGGTGGTCTGCATTCTCGCTCATTGCGTTCATTCAGCAGCACCTCCTCGCACCTGCGACTATCAAACAGGAGCAGCTCGCCACGTGGCCCAGCGAACTTTAGAGGAATCAGACCGCTTGTTGTATTAAAGTCTATGGGACTTAACCGTCGAGTATCCCATTGCCTGCATCGTCTGCCTGCAAGCAATCTTGCTGCCACGCCCTCGCTCCCAGACCGTGATCACTCTCAGCGCCTCCCTGGGCAGCACTCCACCTCACCCTCTCAGCCTGCCCTCCCCAGGCCTCAACTGGGCCAGCCTTCCCTGCCTCACCACGCTCCTCACTCGGCGCAGCCTTTCCCTGCGCAGCCTAATGCTCTGCCCACGCTCCCCCCTGCGCACGCCTCCCTTAGCCGCCGTACCTGCTTGTCTGTCTCCTTGGTGCTCCTGTCTCCAGCCTTGTGCTGGCCCACGCCCTCCAGTCTGCCTGCCCTAGCCTTTTGCTGCCTGCTCCGCCTTACGTCCTAGTCTCCCTCATTAGTCTCTCATGCCTTGCCTTGGCCAGCCTTGCTCGCCTCTTGCCTGGCCTTGCCATGCCTTCCTGCCACAGCCTATCGCGTGCCTGTGTCTCCCTGGCCAGCCTCCGTGCCACCACCTTGGTGCCCCTACCTTCCTCCTGACCAGGCCTTTTCCGAGTGGCCAGTCCGCGCTTGCCATGCGTCTTATCCTGCTGCCTTCGGCGCTGCTCTGCCTCCCTGTCCGCTCCTCTCTGCCCAGTCTCTCTGGTTCTCTAGGCCAAGACCTTCCGCTGCACAAGGCCTCAAGGCACAGCCTCCATCGGCACCACCGCCATGCTGTAAAGCCACAGCCATGGTGCTCTGCCTTCCGTTACATAACACATACGCATCTCTCATTTTTTGATTCACACACCTGGCTTCTTCTTCTTTTTTTTTTTATAAAGGTCCTTTTCGCTTGGTGACACACTTCTAGAAAATGGTTTTAAGGCCTTTGCATGCTTTGTGGGGATGGGTTTAATGAGAAGCTGTGCAGGGCAGGCCATACCTGTGGGTATGGGCAGCGGACGATTCACTTTGGGATTTCAGATGTAATAGCCTTGATTGGATAGACTTAACTCCAGGTGTACATCAGCACAGTCGGCACGCTGTCTGGCTCCACCCCTCCCCGCCACACCTTAGCCATCCTGCCCAACCCCGTCTAATGGGCCCTTTCATTATGCCATTCTACAATATCCGTAAACGCGAGCTGACTATCGCCAGCCTAACATGTCAACATAATGACTACACATACCTCTTTGAATAGAATCCGCCCTGCTTCTATCATGTAGCCCGCACACCCAACATACCATTGGCCCCAAATTCTCATCCGAAGGTGTGATGTGAGGAGCAGGCTTGGGAAGCGAACCATCCATAAGCACTACTTATCCACTTCCTGTCGGTTATGCCAGTGTTTGTCACCGGGCTCCAGCGCTGCGGGAGTCTGCAGTATCAAGTGTCTGTCAGGATGTGTGCGCTGCTGTTCCCTTTTCTTCGCCCCATAAAGGCAACTGTCTCTTGACGGGGGCGCGGGGGGGGGGGCGTGGCCGGCCCTTTTTTTATTGTTTGGCCTCTTTCACACCCTCAGTGTTCAAGTCAGGTTTTGCCTTGCCTCCATTCTCCAGGCTCCATGTCCCCATTGCCTTGCTTGGAGGTCCCACGACGCTGTTTCTGCCACACCCACTGGGTAGGGCGGGTGTGCACTTGAGATTTGGTTGCA
The DNA here is from genome assembly GCA_004320025.1 of Laticauda laticaudata. Taxonomy (NCBI): domain Eukaryota; kingdom Metazoa; phylum Chordata; class Lepidosauria; order Squamata; family Elapidae; genus Laticauda; species Laticauda laticaudata. The sequence continues at coordinate 8,861 of BHFT01076702.1, read as the reverse complement.
GGATTTGCAGCAAGCTCATGATTCCTCCTCATGGTCTCTGGGCTATTGCCCTGCATCGGGTGTGTTGAGAAGTTACCTGGCAACCTGTTTGCGCCAGGATGCAAAGGTGTTCTTTCCACCACCCGCCTTCCCTCTGGACAGCGCTGCAGTATGATCCTACTCTTCAAGAGAGATAGAGAGGGTTTTGGGACGGATCCTGTAGGCGCTTCATGAGGTAGGTTCGTTGAGGGAGAAGGCGGTCATCCCCCACAATAATGAAGCTAGGCACAATCTCGTTCGCGTGTCAATTGGCAGCGGTCTGGATGCTGGAAAGCGCGCCACACATGACACGGTTCTGCTGTTCCTCGCCCTCTCCCTTCGAGTGACTTGGCGGTTGTATACCTGGGCGATCTGAAGATGCAAGCTCGTTTTGCCTTGATAGCATCGATGTACATGAATTTGTCAGTGCAGGCCATCGACCATGTCGACAGAGGGGATGGATCGCTCGAAAGCAAAGCCCTTGGGAGTTGTGATAAGCTGGTACCCCGACTTGGCTGGTTCCGCCTTTGCACGGCCGACGTGCTTCGCCACTCGCATGGGCTCCACACGGTGGGCGGGAATTCCCATTGCTGATACCACTGCTTCCCTGCAAACTTCTTCTTCATCCTTCCTTTCCGTCGGAGCGGGCACATTCTGGCAGGAGCTCCCTCCTTGTACCTTCCGGTCTCACAGATGCGACTGGCTCTGCCACCTACTTCTCTGACAACCAGAAGCTGATTGGTCGCTGGCGTGGCCACCTCTCTCAGCATACTGGCATGCTCTGTTCCCCTGAGGTGGCTCCCTGAGGCCCATAGTCGAGTCGCCAGACTGGTGAGTGTCAACCTTTTGAGCCTGTCGCCGGCCCGGTACCCGCCAGGTGTCGCCAGGCTGGGCGGGAAGTTGGTTGTTTGTCATTTGTCAACCCTTGCGTGTCAGCACTGCACAAGTTCGTCAACATGGCTGGAAAGGCATCCTCATGAAGTTCTTGGAAAACGCCCAAGTTGTCTCTTCGCTCTGAGCTCCACCATTCAGGCTTGTCGTAACAGCTACGTCTACTCGTGCTCTCTACTGGCTGGAACTCATCCTTGGAAGCCAGACGTTTTTTTGGGTGCCTGCTCTTTTTCTTCCCGTATGTACTGTGTTTGCATTCACGAAGACTGTTAGATGACGTTTTTGCCAGTGTTGCAGAAGGAATGTTGGCTGCCGAAAAGGATTTTGTCGCAATCCTCGCTGGACATGACATGTTATGCTGTGGAAGAGGAAGAGTCAGCTATGAAGGCTGCCAGAGGCTTCTGCACACTGCTGGCGGTCTGCTTGTGGCATAGTCAAGTTTCTTCATGTAGATCGCAAGATGAGTGTCTCCCCCATCTATTTTTTATTCTAAGTACTGCAGTGTCCGTGTATTGCAACTCCTCTATGCCATCCTCTAAGGTTTCATCCTCGTTAGACATCCTTCCTAACTTATCCGAGACTGAGAGTCCCCTCTGCGAACCCTATCATTTTTCCGTTTTAAATTGGCTTTGTTTCCATTCTGCATCCGTGCAAGGCATCCGTTCGGCTTTCCGTTCCGCGTCCGGTGGTCCGCGGCTCCGTTCCGTCTGTTCCTCCTACGATTTCGGCAGCGCGAATGCCGAGTTCCCGTGAGCATGCGCATGCAGGATGCTCCTAGTCGGCACTCATCAGCCGGATGCGCCGTTAACGGCATGCGTAACGGATTGGTAGTGGTAGCGGATGCTCGAGTAAGGCACACAACTGGATACATTTTCCGCGACAAACGCTATGTGTGGCGGCAGGCCCAAGCTGACAGCTTTTCTTGACGGCGGACCTGCAGTATTCGCACAAATGCCTTCCAATACTCATTGCACACGATGAAGACTCCGCCGACTACAAACAACCTCCAGCCTCACAGGATCTGCGGCCCTCGCGGAGCACTCAGAATTCAACGCAGGACGAAAGGCAAAACGCGATTGCGCCAGATGAAGTACCATAAGGTTATTACCAACAGAATAGACAGACATACGTCTGATTGTAACCTCCGTTTTAACATTCCTCTTTGCCGATCCTAAGTTTAAGTAGTCTCAGAATTCTGTTGACACGAGAGACACATATTAGAGAAAGAAGGGTCCCTGGATATCTACTAATAGGGAGAATGTTGCAATAAGAGCCTTGAAGAGCCACCTTGGGTGTTTTCATTCATTGAAATCCTAAATTATGGAGGTTATGTCTCATTTTTAACTAAGCACTTGCGCGGTTGGATATGTCATGGAGGGACATTATTTGTCTACACGATGCTGCATATGTTTAGCGGAATATTACGCGCTCTCTCTATAATTACATAGAGATCCAGACAGCATCCGTATTACGTCTAATCGCCCAATTTGGTGCACTATCAGTCTAGCCACATTTCGTCGGTGAAAGTGCAAGAACTATCCTCGTTGCGGTTATCTCTTCGCATCTCCTCCATAGCAGCCCTCAGATTGCTCTGTCTCATCAAAGATGCGCGGGCCGCTCTCTGCGCTTCGTACCGACAGAATAGATTTATCTATGCTTTATATAAGTGTATGATATCATATTAAATAGGTCTCTCGCGGTGACGTGCGAGAGCGAAGCGAGCGTGTAAAGGGCTAGATATAGATAGAGATACTTGTAAAACAAAACATTACCTAATTATAACTATAGTAGTAATTACATGGGGAAACAACGTACTGTATTCACTGGGCTTACGGGGAGTTGATTCATTCTCACAAATGTGTTTTAACATTATGGAGGCGCTTAGAAAGATGTAGCATAATGAGAGTTCATTCTAAGTCATCGGTCTTTCGTATCGAAACCAATAAGTAAAATCATTCTCAATATAAATTATGAAGAATTGATATATTTATTATTGGAAACCTCTGATACTGTTTTTGACAATCATACTATCCCATTCTCTCTCTCTCCCCTCCTCTCTCTCTCCCTCCTTCCCTTCTCTTTTCTTCTCTGACCAGATTTTGGCTTCCAAAACAGAGGTAGTATTCAAGCAGGTTTCTGACCAGTTCTGGGAAGAACCAGTAGTGGAAATTTTCAGTTAGTTTGGAGAAGCGGCAAATACCACTTGACTGCCCCGTTCCCCAATCTATTCTCTGCTTCACGAGTCCCAGCTGATTTGGCTGGGTCTTCTTTTGTTGCCCTGCACAGAGAAGAACGAGCTGGGACTCTGTTAGCCCGGGGTGTGGAGGGAATTGGGCATTTAATGCAGTAAACCTTCCCACCAGGAGGTGGGGAGGGAATGGAGGAGTTTATAGTATCTTCCCCTGCACATGTTCACCAAGCCACACGACCGAAAACCAGTTAGTAAAAAATTCTTGAATCCCACCACTGCTTCCAAAGATACCGCGGAGTTTATGTCTGATTAGTGGTACCAGGTCAGTTCCAATAACAGTGGTGGAAAGCTATATTATGCCACTTGGCTTGCCAATATTATATAGAGTTTGACTTGGGTAATGTTACAAATAACCTGTACACATCTACTTTGGGAACAGTATGCAAAGATACTAGAGAAGGTTCTAATTATGCGGAAGTGGGCGAAAAAAGAGGAAGAAGAGATATTCAGAAGCAAGGTAGTTGGATGAAATCTAGTAGCAATGAGCTGCACTATGGGAATTGCTGAAGGATCAGGTTTACGGAAACAGTTTATCATGGAGAAAAATGTTTTCTGGTCACTAAGGAGTTGCCTCAACTTCTTGCCAAGAAATCGATCAATTCAAAAAAATGTCCATGGGGGACTAATAAACTCCTTATAAAAATGTTTTTCAAAGTCATTATCATTTCCCAAAAGCAGAATCAATATTATGAGAATAAGAGATATTCAGAAGATAAACTGTTTTGCTTTTCAGGTTTTAAAACCATTTATTCTTTGTTTATCTGTCTATTACAGTGGTTCCCCAACTTTTTTTTTCCAGGAACCAGTGTCATGCAGAAAAACACTTTTTCAAGGACCGCAAAAATCAATTTCTTCCCCAATCGTAAAGGTTCTTAGCTTTAACGCTAATATCAATCGCAAGCACTACTAGGCTATATGTTTAACTCACCAATGGTGATGGGCTATTACATTGGGTGGCCCGGTACAAAATATCCCGGAACCATTGACCCCCTGCTCTGATAGGACCGTGTCTACTGTGTCACTTGCCTAATTGTGATCTTTAAAAATTATAATAATTTTATTGCATGATAGCCTAATAAGCTATATTAATTAGAATACCCGCCTTGTTAACGGATGTTTCTTTGTGGGCCGGTAAATTTGGATTTGCCGGTCCGGTGAATAATGTTGCTTTCTTGCGTGGAGAATTGTGGAAGTCGTAAGAGAATTCCAGTGGTAACATTCAGTGGGACAAAAACAGAGTTGAGATGACCCATAAGTTCCATTATTGAGAGGATATAAAATACAATACGGTGCATTACAAAATTAATGTTTAACTGATATATACTGCAGAAGAGGGGCCATCGAGGCGGATGGCAGACAAGCACGAAGATCTCCAAAGAACCATTTTCTTCTAAGTAGGCTATGGGTATCTGCGAACCGGGCAGATATCTTTTGGGGTATTGAGTAACAGATTTGATACATCTGGACAACAAACAAAGGGATTATTCTTCACTCAGTAATTATTTAGTAATTCTGTCTTTGTTGTGTTTTCCAACAGATGGCAAGCTTTTTTGTCCGTTTTACATCCTCTTTGCATCCGTTAGTGCAGTGTGACACGGCCTTTAGGAAAGAAGTCCTGGAGTATCCTACTAATAGAGAATGTGAAGAGCTTGAACACCTGGTGTTTTCCATATTATGAATCCTAATATGGAGGTTATTTTAACTGACTTGGCAGTTGATATGCATGGAGAATTTTTGCAAGATGCTGCATATGTTTAGCGTATTACGGGTTTTTATGGCACAAGAGCATCTATTCTATCCCCCATTATGGCAAATTTCCAGTTTCCTACATGCAACGTGGCAGCCACATTTCTGGTGAAGCAAAACCTCTATTGCCAGTGTATGTTTCTGTTCCCTAGCAAGTTCTGTCTCAAAAGGATTACTGCTTTCTCACAAATAATTATTATGCATTAAAATGTATGATACATATTTAAATATGTATTTGGTAGCTCAAGCAAACACTTAGGTGAATATGCATGTTAAAAAAAATACATATTTAACTAATAGTATAATTAATTGGGAAAACTACTTATTACTTAGGGGAGTGATTCATTCTCAAAAGTGTTTTAATTATGGAGGCTAGAAAGAGAGAAATGGGAGTAATAAGGCTTTTTCAAACAATAATAAAATATTTCAATTATAAATTATGAGAATTGATATATTTATACTTGAAACCTTTTGATACTGTTTTGAAATCATTACTATCCCCATCTCTCTCTCTCCCCCTCCTCTCTCTCTCCCTCCTTCCCTTCTCTTTCTCTCTGACCAGATTTTGGCCTTCCAAACAGAGGTAGTATTCAGCAGGTTCTGACCAGTTCTGGAGAACCAGTAGTGGAAATTTTCAGTAGTTTGGAGAAGCGGCAAATACCACCTCTGACTGGCCCCGTCCCCATCTATTCTCTGCTTCACGAGTCCCAGCTGATTGGCTGGGTCTTCTTTTGTTGCCCTGCACAGGAGAACGGAGCTGGAAATCAGGTTAGCGGGGTGTGGAGGGAATGGCATTTTGCAGTAACCTTCCCCCAGGGGTGGGGAGGGAATGGAGAGTTTATAGTATCCTTCCCCTGCCATGTCCACCAAGCCACACCGACCGAACCAGTAGTAAAAAATTCTGAATCCCACCACTGCTTCCAAAGGAGGAGTTTGTTCTTGATTAGTGGTACCAGGTCAGTTTCCAATAACTAGTGGTGGAAAGCTATATATGGCACTTGGCTTGCCAATATTTGTTTGACTGGGTAATGTACAAATAATGTACAATCCTACTTTGGACACAGTATGCAAAGATACTAGAGAAGGTTCTAATTATGGGAAAGATGGGGAAAAAAGAGAAGAAGAGAATATTCAGAAGCAAGGTAGTTGGATTGAATCATAGTAGCAATGAGTGCACCTATGGAATTGCTGAAGGATCAGGTTAGGAACAGTTTATCATGGAGAAAAATGTTTCTGGTCACTAAGAGTCCTCAACTTCTTGCCAAGAAATCGATCAATTAAAAATGTCCAGGTGGACTAATAAACTCCAAAATGTCCAAAAGTATATCAGTTTCCCAAAGCAGAATCAATAATATGAGAATAAGAAGATATCAGAAGAAACTGTTTTGCTTCGGTCAGTTTTAAAACCATTATTCTTTGTTTTTATTCTCTATAGCAGTGGTCCCCAACCTTTTTTGTCCCAGGGACCAGTTTCATGCAGAAACACTTTTTCAAGGACCGGCAAAATCAATNCCCAATCGTAAAGGGGTTCTTAGCTTTAGCTAATATAAAATATATATTTTAATCACAATTATTCATTCTTTGTGGCCCGGTACAAAATGATCCACGGACCATTGGGGACCCCTGCTCTATAGGACCGTCTACTGTGTCACTTGACCTTTGGACATTATTTTTATGATAAGTTGTTCTGGTGTTGGGGACAGAGTGAAAAATAGTAAATTCAGGCAGACCAAGTTCATGAGATTATCATCATACAATATACATGCAGGGATGGCAGACAAGAATGGAGTAGCTTTGGGATCTGGAACCCAGGGGATGAGAACAGATTTGATACATCTGGACAACAACAAAGACTCAGAAATAATTTTTATTTACGTTAACTACAAAATCAAGAGCTGATCTAGCTAAAAAGTCATTCAAATGAATCCTAGAAAGATGAATAGAAATGTGTAAACAAAGGAGGTTGCAGAGTGCTATATACATTTATCTTAGTGTATGTATCAACTTACTATGTATTTAAAAGGGCAGCATTCTTGATAGCTACATTACTACAAAGAGCCACTAACCATAGAAAACTGAAGAGCTAATAGCAGGAGAAATGACCTATTTTTCCAAAATTTCAAAAAGCGACTGCCCACATTTTGCTAGAAATTGGAAGTTTGTTATAGACAATTCATGAAGTTTTACAGACCAGAGAGTCATATATGAACAGCAGGCAGTTCTTATTCTGCTGTATTCTGGTCATGTATGACCAACCAAAGAGCAATCTTGCCTGTTGTTTCCCTCATGGCCTGTTGGATGCTCCTGGGAAGTCCATAAGCAGGTCATATGAATAATGGATCCTGCTCTTGCTTCTCAGAAACTGCTCTTCAGAAGTACACTGCCCTCGATACTGAAGGTAATATATACCCATCCGGAAGACACGTTACTGAGAACCCTATGAAGGTGTAGAACCCTATGAAGGCCTAGCCTTGCCACAGTTCAATCCCAAGTATGTCTTGAGCCTAAATAATCTCTTGAATGAGTGTATGGCTCTTTTGCTACAACTCTGCATCTGGCACAATTGAATGATTCAGTCACATCAAGCTGACAGGTATGTTGCATGTCACTGCAATGGCAGGTCTGATGATTAGCTACAAATAGGTCTGAATCTAGTGAATCACTTCCACAGCTCATTCTTGTGGGCCTCCAAGAGGCATTTGGCTAGACATTGTGGAACATATAATATGGACAAGATGGGCATTTGACTAAACATCCCACTTACAGTTTTTCTGTTCCTCAAGAGACAACTACATGGTTCCCAAAGAGTAATTAATGTAGCCTCATCAATAATATACAGCCTCTTCAATGAAATCATGGAATCTCATATATAATGACATGGTTGCAAAGCTCAAACTGGCAGCACAACTACATCATTGAAAAGGCTGGGTCCAAAGACCGGCATTGTTTAAACTTGCATCCTAGAGATAGGTCACTGCTAATACCATAGTAACTAGATTTAGCTACGCATCCTCCTTGCCTGTTCCCCTGCACTTCTAAAACAAGAACATGAAAAGTTAAAGGCAACAAAACAACCTCCCTCACATGCTAATGTGGCTCTCCATCTAGGCGGTTTTGCAGAAAGGACACAGAAAGGAAAGGCATAGTGACATGGACAAGGAGAAAGATGCACTATTAGACAGACTGACAGACCGACAGATGGTCACTGGGGAAGCTTCTACCTAAAAGCCTTGAAGCAGAATTGTTTGAAGGTACCATTAAATATGTCATTGTTTTACCAAAACATTCAGCGGGCCTGGGGAACCCCGAGCGGGATGGAACCCACCAAATGGCTCATGTGATCTGTTGTCGTCAGGTCGGAGGATGGGAGTTGGGGGTGATTTTTTTTCCTGAGATATTGTTCTATTGTACTTTATTAATTTGATTCTTTTTGTTAGTTTTTATCGTTTTTTATTTTTATTTTTATTTTATTTTTTATTTTAAATATGGTTTTACATTGTATAAGCTGTCTCGAGTCACCATGGGCGAATAGTTGGCAATATAAATTCAGTAAATAAATAAATAAACAAACAAACAAATAAACAACAACACTGCAGATGAATCTGATGCTAAATATCTCCCTCATTATAACAAGCATATTCTACCAGAAACATCCACAATTATGCCACTGAAACTAATGCAGAGGAGGCAGTCCGCACATCTTTTGTACATTGCAATCACTTGCAATGAATTGTTATCATTGTCTGACAATCAATTTGATTGATTTTTTCCTTGTACAGTCCTGCTTTGGCTGTGGTCAGAGTGTTCTGCAATGGTAGTAATGGAGAGTAACCATGTCAGATCCCCTGCAGGAATTAACCCTTACTGTTCTGTATGGAATGGTATACTCCAAATAATGTAATCTGATTGGCCAGAAAGGCCAGTGTTGGATTGGTTCATTAAGAACCAATCCAAA
>BHFT01076699.1:0-15370 GCA_004320025.1 Laticauda laticaudata | reverse complement strand
GAAAGAAAGAAAGCAAAGCACAAGAAAGCAAAAGAGAAAGCAATCAAGCAAGAAAGAAAGAAAAGAAAGAAAGAAGAAGGAGAGAAAGAAAGAAAATTATAGGAAGAGAGAGATTAAAACTCTGTGCTATTATTTTTATTGTCCATTAATTTATGCCATCTGTTAATATTTTACCACTGCTCCCTACACCTAGAAGTGATTTTTCTGCCTTTCTGCCCAGTGGCACCACATATTTCAGGCGTTTACATGCATTCAGTGCAAATAGTCCAGAGCATATAAAATACAACATGTGTTTATCAAGACCTTGAAAGCGCGACCTAGTGTGCGTCTTCTAGTCCAACCCCCAACTCAGGCCAAGTAAAAGCGTGGAAAGAACATGCCAAACTGCAGCTAGCGCAAATCGCGAAAGGTGTCAGAATAATACTAGAAGCGCGACCTGCGGCGCTGCAACCCTATACCATTTCAGAGAAATGGCCCTGTCTCAGTCTTTTCTTAAAAACCTTCCAGTGATTGAGCCACCCAGAACTTCTGGAGCACAGCAGTTCCACTGCCCGTAATTCCGTTCTCACTCACAAAGGAAGCTTTCTCCTTAGCTTTTAGGTTAGCCCTTCCTCTGTTCAGTTTACCCATCCATTGCTCTTGTTTGCATTTCTGCCTTCTTGCGAAAATACATTGCCCTCCCTTCTTTTTCTGCCAGCCCCTTAAACTGTCCTATCACACAACTGGGGAAAGCATGGTGAGCCCCAGGCCCTCAATTCCTCCTTTCAGCTTGGTCCATGAAAGTACATCTATAGTATGCAGCATAATAAAGATTCAAAAAGTATGAACAACATTTTACAGAACTATAGATTAGCTTGAGCGTGGGTGACAAGGAATGGCTGGGGAGGGGAGGGGCACGTGAGCGTACCCCTTGCATGTGAGCTGACATTGAGATTGGGCCCATGCCCACCATCACATGACCACCAAGCAATGCCCTAACCAGCTCACATGACCACATGCTCACACCCAACCAAATAAGCCATGCCCATAGAAACCGATTGCTAAAAAATTTTGATTCTACCACTGAGCCAATACATTGGAACAAACCAAGTGAGGCAGAATTAAATGCACGCATCGCAGAAACACAAGAATGCAGTCAGCAAAAGAAGCAAAATACTTTGCTCCCTTATCCCAACACCTTAAAAGGCCACAGGACATGAAATCAATTTTGAGGGAACCAAATTAATCTCCATACTGAATGCCCTCAACAAATAGAATAACTCAGGCGAAGCCATCCGAAATAGCAAAAATAACCCCTTAACATGAATAAACGGATGATGCCTCCACCTACCATACATCTAGGAAACTAGCCCCTTATCAACAAATGAAGTCCCAGCCATGAAAAACAACACCAGACCAAAACAACACATGCACACCACCACCATTCTCCCTCACCAACTCAAACCCAAACCAATCTCATAGGCCAAAAAGACAACCACCGTCAGAAACTAACCATAGCCTGCCATTACCAGTCTGCCACACACCCCAACCCCAAACCAAGCACAAATGGACACATGCCATGAACATCATATCCAAGGCCTGCAAACTCATACCAAACCAAAATCCCAGCAACGTCACATCACAGAACTCAGGAGGTTACACCACAAAACTCAGGAGTTGCAACACAGCCCAGCGGACCCAGCGATATTATAGCACAAAAGACACAGGGATGTCAAAACATAGAACTCAGAGGTCCTCACACAGCCCCCATTAAAACCCAGGTCATTACAACACAGGCGAAGATGACATGAACAACAACCAACCAAACAAAAAAAAATACCCATCAGCCACAGTTCACTTACAAAAAAGCAGCCAATCTGCAAACATCAACTCCAGTCAACCACCTCATGCGCCAATAACAGAAACACTCTTAACCCAACACATAATTTCATATACAAAGCGAACAAAGATAACAAGCCAAATTGAAGGAAGCCCGCTATGCGATCACCACTGTCACTGTCTATTGCCCCAAACCTGTATCATGGAAGAATTCGAATCCAGAGCCCTGGCCTAATGCCACCCACAACCCAAAACTATCGCTTAGATACACGATGACACATTTGCTGATTGGCCCATGAAAAGAAAAACCCTAAACAATTCCTAACACACCTGAACAACACACACCCCAAAATCAAGTTCACCATGGAAATGGCCAAAATAAAACAACTACCATTCCTAGATGCTACTAAATCGGGTATTATCCACGCTCGATTGTAGCTTTTAAAGTACTGCCTACACGTACAGCAGAATCTCATCTCATCATCAGGCATGTCTGTATTGATTTGGATGCTGCGGTCAGGGTCTCACAGCGTTGCGTTGTTAAATTTCGAGGCTTAGGCCTATTTGTTGTGGCAGCCGATGTTTTTTTTCCTCACATCCTGATTGGTTGGGAGGGTTTGGCGCGTTACCGTCTATGTTTATTGCCCGACTTGCGATTTGTTTGATTGCGTGTTTCTGGTTTCTTCTGTCTTGTTTTGTGCGCTTTGATTGGCTGGCCAAACACTCTGCTCCCTGTATGGAGGCCTTTTAGTGCAGCTTGGCTCGCCCCGTGAAAGGAGGCTATATTCTATTAGCGAAGCTAAGCTTTCATCTGGGCTGCCAGGGTGGCGGGTGTGTTTGAGCCTGCGAGCGATCAGGAGGAGTGCTCTGTTTGTGCCACAGGTGTTTGCCTGGCCCTGTTGGTGTGGAGATCTTTCTTTTAGAGTGCAGCGCCTTCAAATGATTGACAGTCTGGTGCGCAATCGATCTCTTCTATTTCAATGCCTTTCAGGTCTTTTTCAATCTCTATGGCTTCTCTGATGATTCTGTGCGTTGGCGGTTTTCATATAGTGGCTAGGGTTTAGCTGCCCGCATTGAAGTTGATGTTGCTGACCTGTGGTTTTCAATGTGTGGCACTAGTGAGGAGTGTGTTCCAGATTTTTTATGCCATTTTTGTGTTCATCTAGTCGCGACGTACTTATTCTTCTATTGCGTCTGTCCAATGTGATGTGCGCCGGGCAATGATGTACAGGGCTAACTTCGTATAGTGCCTTTGGCTTTTCCAGTCAATTTTGTCTTTGGGGTTTCTAAGGATGCTGCTATTGTTTGCTCTTGTTTTGAAGCTGTCTTGATTTGATGCCTGTGTAGTATCTACTGATTTTATTCTGTAAACCTCTTATGTAGCAAGAGTAGCTGTCCATATCTGTTGCGCTATTCTAGCTGTTCTCTGTATGTCTTCGGTGTTGTTTTTGTGCGATCAGTGGTGATTTGCTTTTTTGGAAGCCATTGGCGTCAATACTTTATCAGCCGTGCCATAGTCAGTCTTTATATGTGTCTTATCTGCCCAGGCGTTTGGTTCTAGGGTAATTAGTGTTTCGCCACGCGAATTTATCTGTGCTGGGTGGTCGGTGGGATTGGGCATTGACCGCGGTAGCGGTTGGGTGCTGTTTTTTTTCCTGTTTCTATCTGGTATACGGTGTATGTGTGTCCCAGTGCTGCCCTCTGCTCTTTTGTGATTAGTACATTAGAATGTAGTTGTTGCCTTTATTTCCGTTTCCATGGTGAACTTCATTTTGGGTGCTGTGCGCTGTTTTAGGTGTGTTAGGAAATTGTTTAGGTTTTTTTTCCATGGGGCCAAATCGAACAAATGTGTCATCAATTATCTTACCATAGTTTGGGTTTGTTGTGGCCATTAGCCATGAGGCTCTGGCATTCGAATTCTTCCTATGCAACAGGTTTGCAATGACGGGTGACAGTGGTGATCCCATAGGGGCTCCTTTCAATTTGCCCTTTGTATCTTTTTCCTTTGTATATGAAATATGTGTTGGTTAGCGCCAGTTCGTGTGCGAGTTCCATGAGGCTGTTTAGCTGGTTGGTATTTATTTTGAGATTTCAAGAGTTTCTTTTTATCGGACTTGACTGAAAGACTGAAACCACGTTGGGGAAACTTAGCAGATCTTCTTGTTCCATGTGTAGCATCTTTGATCATTTTCTAAAGAAGTGGTATGAGTTTCTTGGTACATATGAAGCTGCGCGTTTGTACGGTTTTAGCATGCGCCGGCTGTAGTTGTGGTTGCCTAAGTATTTAGCTAGGTTTTGTAATGGTGCTCCGTATGGAGCTGACTATTGCGGTCTGAGAGGTTATGCCTTCTTGTGTATTTTTTTGGTTTTTATGCGGGCAGGCGTTCTATAATGTGGCGCATCTAGAAAATTTTTCTCTTGGGAGATCATCTATTGCGATTTCTTTGCGGGGACTATGCTGGCTGGCTTATAATTTTCTTCTTGGTTAATTTTCTAGATATGCCTGGGTTGGGTCTGTGCTTTTATAGCGTTGCTATGCTGGAGTCTTGCGAGTAGTCTGTCAATTTTGCTTTCATAATTCTGTCATCCATGTTATGATGGTATGATGGCCTCATCTGCTGAAATGTGCCTACAACTTTAACAGCACTACCCAATGACGTGGATAATACCCGAAGGAAGCTGAACCAGCCACACATGTAAGTACCCCGCCCGAAAACTTTAAAAAACATATATTTATACATATACATATACATATACATAGTATACATGTACATGTACAATTGTATACATACATAACATACATACATACATACATAATACAATACATACATACATATATATATATAATACTATCTATACTACTATATATATGTGTATATATATACTTGTTCAGCTTGTTCAGGTACGACTTACATGTGCTGCCTGTTTTCTAGCATCCTTCGGCTATTATCCCACGTCATTGTATGCTTTTAAAGTCATGTAGCAACGTTTTCAGCCAGAATCTCATCTACCAATATCACGGCCCTTCTGTATTTGAGTTACGTATGTGGTATCACTATCTCCTGCTTGTGTTGTCTTTCTTTCTTTCCTCTCTCTCTCTCTCTCTCTCTCTCTCTTTCTCTCTCATACACACACATACACACACACACATATACACACTCACATACACACACACACACACACACACACACAGAGCATTTAGCAACCATTTTGGAAGCAGCTTCTTTAAATTTCTCCAAGGCTTGAGTGGATTCTTTTAAGTTTCAGAAGTGCTCCAAGGCTCAATTCACCCCCACCCCTCTGTCAGACCACACCCCTTCTCACTCCAGCACTTTAACTCACAAGGGGAAAGCGATACTTGCAGCGTCCATGGAGAATCCATGGAGAAGTTTTTTAAAAACCTGCTTCCAAAATGCATTTCTTTTACATTGCAAAAGTGCTCCAAGGCTTGATTCACACCCACCCCCTCTGTTTGACCACATTCCTTCTCACTCCAGGCACTTTACTTACATGGGGAAAGTGATACTTGCAACATCCATGCCTTTCTTCCTTTTCCCTGGGGAGAAAGAGGACGTGGAGAATGGAAAGCTTGGAGAGCTACCTCAAGTGAGCGACTGGGCGACCAGGTTGAGGGCGTGGCCAGCCAGGGATTGCCACCGGTTCAGCGACCCATGCCAAATAACTGCTACTGGTTCGCTCGAATTGGTGCGAACCGGTCGAATAGCACCTCTGATGTGGCTGGGCAATTGTTGCATGGTGTTTCATAAATTCCTTGGCTTTCCAGCTGGATCTTGTCTTTGGGGTTTCTTAGGATGTTGGCTATTTTTTGGTCAATGCCAAAGGTTGTCCTGATATTGTGTTTGTGGAGAATTTTGCTGATTTTATCTGTGGTGCCTTTGATGTTGGGGAGGAGGGTGATACCATTGTCCCGTTCTGATACCCCCCAGAAACCAAGACACAGAACAGGAAAGCACCAGCCTGAAGATGGCGAGTGGGACCTTGTCGAAACGTTGCCAAGATACTCTCAATCTTACACAGTATAAAAGACCCGAACACGCCAAGACCTGCATACCTGTACCCATGAAAATATGTGAAAAATATTTGGTTGGCTTTCAAACAGGAGGCACTTTGTATATTCTGGATGCCATCCTGCCTTTTTTGACTTTGCCATACAGACACCCTGTACCTGAGGGAAAATACAGATCATTAAGGCCTTCTGAAGTGGGCCTACATATCTACTTAAAGAGCAAGACCAATGGAAACATGTCACTTTTCGAAGAAAACAACAACCAAGAACAAAGCCCCTACTATCTACCTTACTGAACTCCAAGAAGCCCCTCTGGAACTGAACGATCACTCTTATAGTGTCCCACTTGAAGAAAATCTACAGATACTCACAAAAGAGCATTTGTCAACAGTTTTTTTTTTTTAAAAAGAGGCATACCCCAGCATTCCTGCAATAGGAAAAAACATTCCAGACTCCCCTAGGAAAAATTGTGAATGTTGGAGATAGGAGATTCAATTCTTAGAGGAACAGAAACTATAGTCTACAGATCAGACAGTCAGTCTAGGGGCTTTGGAAAAAGTGCAAAGAAGAGCAATGATATGTTAGCAGCATTGCAGTATTTGAGGGGCTGCCACAAATAAGAGGGGGGTCAACTGATTTTCCAATAGTACCAGAAGGCAAAACAAGAAACAATGGATGGAAACTAATCAAGGAGAGAAGTAACCTGGAATTAAGGGGAAACTTACTAACAATGAGAACAATTAACCAGTGGAACAGCTTGTCATCAGAAGTTGTTGGTGCTCCATCACTGGACTTTTTAAAAAAGAGACAGGACAGCCACTCATCTGAAATGTATAGTGTCTCCTCCTTGAGCAGGGGGTTGGACTAGAAGACCTCCAAGGTCCCTTCCAGCTCTATTCTATTCTGATTGTTTGAGCTTTAAGTCCATGGCATGTCGGCTGACAACCACAAGGGGCAATGGAAAACAAATTTTAAAAGGTATTAAATCAAAATCAGATCATTATCCACAATGGAACAGAGAAAAGAAATATAAGAAAATCACAAAGCACAAAAGGCCATAGCCTTTAACAAAAATCAAAAGGAACAAGGAACATGACAGAAAAGAAGAATAAAAGCATTAAAGAGGAATGGCAGAGCATTAAGCTGGAAACAGCCAAATAAAAGAATGCTGCAGAGGCATAAAATTTTTACCTAAACAGGACTTGGAGGATTTTAAAGCAGGCCTCTAAGGCAAGTAAAACCACCAATGCCAACTTTCATTAATGCTGAAAGGCTCCACCCACTACAAAGTTTGAAAACCATTTCACATTTGTTGTGAAAGAGACTCTCAAGGTACCATATAAAGAACGGTGCAAAGAGCCACGGAAAGTTACATGCTTGGCATTACAAGAGAAGATAGAAAGACCTACACATGGATTAGAGAACAAAGAAAAATATACGATGCCAGCAAAGAGGGTAAAATAACTGAAATGGAAATGGGCTGGTCTCATAGCAGGAAGAACTGATAGCAGGTGAACCAAGGCAGTCATAGAATGGATCCTACTCAGAGGTGGTATTCAGCAGGTTCTGACCAGTTCTGGAGAACTGGTAGCAGAAATTTTGAGTAGTTTGGAGAACTGGCAAATACCACCTCTTGACTGGCCCCACCTCCATCTATTCTTTGCCTCCCAAGTCCCAGCTGATTGGCTGGGTCTTCTTTTGTTGCCCTGCAAAGGAGAACGGAGCTGGAAAGCAGGTTAGTGGGGTGGGAAGGGAATGGGATTTTGCAGTAACCTTCCCCCAGGAGTGGGGAGGGAATGGAGCTTTTACAGTATCCTTCCCCTGTCACTCCCACAAAGCTATGCCCACCAAACTACCCCATGCCCACCAAGCCACGCCCACAGAACTGGTAGTAAAAATTTATGAATCCCACCACTGATCCCACTTAATAAAAAGCATACATGAAAGAGACCTAAAACAAAATAGATTGATGACATCAGCAAGTATTGTAGGCCCAATTGGCAAAAGAAAGCCCAGGACTATATTGGTGGGAAACACGTAGAAGAGGCCTTCATTCTGCAGTGGGTAGACAATAGTTAAAAAAATGATGATGAATGTTCTAAGTGTGCATATTTCCATAAATCTGCATGAATCTGTATCATATTGATTGTTTCAATGTTGATTTATTTTCTGGATTTATTTATTTATTTGATCAATTGCTTACATGATAATAGGTATAAGTATAAACATGAGTAAGAATACAGGAAATAGGTACGAATAAATGGGGCAAAAGGACAGGGATGGTAGGCACAATTGTGCACTTATGCACACCCCTTACAGACCTCTTAGGAATGGGATGAAGTCAATAGTGGATAGTTTGAGGTTAAAGGACTGGGGGGTTAGAGGATGTAACAACAGAGTCAGGTAGTGCATTCCAGGCATTTACCACTCTGTTGCTGAAGTTGTATTTTCTGCAATCAAGTTTGGAGCAGTTTACATTGTATCTGTTGTGTGCTCTGGCGCTTAGGTCATTAGATATGAGTACTCCGAAGTCTTTGATAGAGTGAGGGTCATCAACGAGGTCCTATCTGCCTAGCTTATATTTGGTGTACTGATTTTTTTTTTACCAATGTGTAGGACAGAGCATTTGTTGGTAGAGATTTGGCCAATTGTTTGACCATTCAGACACATAATCAAGGTCACTTTGAAGAACAGTGGCATTGTCGGTGGTGTTGAATAGTTTTACATCATCCACAAAGAGGATGCAGTTGTTTATAAGGTGACTTTTTCAGAGATGCTGCATACTGTCAGCATTTTTGTCAATCTCTACACCAGAAGTCTTATAATCACTTGACAAATTAAATAAATAAATAAGTCTCCAAACTTGGCAACTTTAAGACTTGTGGACTTCAACTCCCAGAATTCTCCAGCCAGCAATTCGAGTTGAAGTCCACAAGTCTTAAAGTTGCCAAGTTTGGGGACTTGGGCTCTACACTATCATCCTAAGACCTCTTTCACAGATCACCCATTGCGAGCTCAGAGTTGTTCCATGAACTCTGAACAACATAGACAAGACCTCAACTTTGATTGTGATGGTAGGTGGCAGATTTTGACACGACCAAGAGAGGTAACAAATTCCTTGTCACTGATCTGGGAACTGCAAAAAGCAGGGAAATAATTGTTTGGTGCTTCTGGGAACTGTTTTTTAGGTCAGGAACCTGAATAGGCAGGACTCAGAAGTCACTGATAAAACTTTGTTTACTCTAGATATACAAGAAAGGATGTAGTTATTCCTGTTAAACAACTCAAGAGCAGCTCCCTCTTTTTCCCACTTTAAAGTATGTTTGATCAATTGCACAAAACACCTCTGGATGATTTACTGGGGCTCACATTTTTATGCAAGTTTTGAAACCAAGAGTGTTGATCCTTAATCACTTGTGCAGCACAGTTCTTTGTCTCAAAGGACTAGCTTCTGGCAATGCCATTCTGATTTAAAATTCAGAACATTCAGCCATTTTAATGTATACACATCCATCATGCAATTCTCTCTCGGGTAGCCAGCAGTGGTGGGATTAAAAATTTTTAATGCCCACTGGTGCTGTGGGCATAGCATGGTGGGCATAGTGTGGCTTGGTGAGTGTGCCAGGGGAAGGATGCTGCAAAATTCCATTCCCTTCCCTTCCCACCCCACTAACCTGCTTTCCAGTTCCATTCTCCTGTGCAGGGCAACAAAAGAAGACCCAGCCAATCAGCTGGGACTTGAGAGGCAGAGAATAGATGGGGGTGGAGTCAGTCAGAGGTGGTATTTGCCAGTTCTCCGAACTACTCAAAATTTCCACTACCAGTTCTTCAGAACTGGTCAGAACCTGCTGAATACCAAGTAACAAGCATTATGCAGAACACAGAAAATCATTGACTGAGAAGTGGAGAAGAAAATAAACAAAGAGTAGAAACAAAAGAAAGTGTGGAGTCTTTGGTACTCTTTGAGCTTTCTTATTCAGTTGCAAATGTTAGGAGCCCCGACGGGTACTGAAACATCTTCAAGCAAACAACCAAGCTCAGATAGCACCAAGACTCCACACTTCAACCCTGAGCAATGTTATTGTCTTCTATTGGAAAGACAAACGAAGTACATTTAATTCTATCAATGCCATTCACTATACTTCTCCATCCTTTGCATCCTTGCTAACTTCCTATTACAGCAACTGTAAATCTCATGCCAACTATGTTATTTTAAAAGTACAGAAACCAGTGTTGTTTCCTTCTGTTTCTCCAAAGAAGTTCAACACACTGTATATCTGCACCAATTAAAGTTTTCTTAGCTGAGCTCAGGTCCATGTCTGGGCTCAGTTGGACCCTTTCAGGTCATTCCTTCCTTTGGAAAGAGTTCAATCCAAGTTTTTGCAAACCATTTTCAAGCATTTTATTGCATTTTGAACCCTGTCTTTTCGCCATGAAGCTGGCTGACTTAAAATCAAAATTTCTACCTGGATTTTCATTTCCTCCTATTTTTTCCACCTCCTTGTCCCCTTTCATTATGATTGACAGTGATCAGTCTTCCAGGCAACAAGTGCCGAACTACAATGTAATGGATTTTCATGACCAGCTGTCACTTTGATGGGCTATGAACATGCATCAACTGATCTTGTATCAGACCATTGATTTAGAACTGCAACCAGACTTTCCAGCTCTACTCAGAAACACCTTCTTGAGTCATTTATGCACATCTTCTCCAACCAACTATATATGTTAGCTGAACATTGATTCCAAAATTCAGAAGGCTCTTATTTTTAGTCAGATTCAATGCCCTCCCAATAGCTGTTATTGAAAGAAAATATCCTTTGAACAAGGATTATGTTCATATAGTAGAGAAATAATTGAAGCCATGGAACACATTATTCAGTATTGATCTTTTTACATAGGTGGTCCCCAGGAATTATGATTTCCATTGTTTACTAAGTAACCTGGCTGTTATGATTTGTTTATCTTAAGTTGCTAATTGAATAAATCTCATTTTATTTTCTTGACCAGAGTCAAGCATTGTCCTATAGTCTATAGTACAGTTCACATTAGAATGTACTCTAATTCTTTAATTTTTGAACAATTTTTTTTCTTTTTATCCTAATTAATTGTGAAATTTGTATTTTATTTGCCAGTCTTTGACCAAATATAGAGGGATTGACTAATTGATTCTAATTTCCATCACATCCATTTACCAATTTGTACATTATCTTTTTTTTAAAAAAAAGAAAACTTCTTACTTCTCTTTTTAATGCATTTAAAAATATATATAATATAATGTCCTGAATAGAATAGAATACTTTATTGGCCAAGTGTGATTGGACACACAAGGAATTTGTCTTGGTGTAAATACTCTCAGTATACATAAAGAAAAGATACATTCGTTAAGAATCAGTCATAACGTACAACACTTAATGATAGTCATAGGGTACAATCAACAATCAAATCATACTAGGAAACAGTCAATATAAATTGTAAGGATACAAGTAACAAAGTTACAGTCCTACAATCACAAGTGGAAGGGTGATAAGGAGAGATGAGAAAATTACTTTACTATAGGAAGGAAAAGTTACAGTCTTCCAGTTTCTAGCCTGGTGCCTTAAGCCCTATAACAAACTGGCTCCCCAAGCACTTTATATAATTCCTTTCATATGGGTGACACAATAAAATAATGATGGGGAGAGAAAGAGAGAGAGAGAGAGAGGGAGGGAAGGAAGGAGGGAGAGATGTTTTGTTCCATGACTACAATTTCTATTTTGCAAAAATGTAATCCTCTTTTGTAATAAAGAGTTGCTTAACATATCTGCACATTTTCTTCACCTCTCTTCATACCTAAGGATAACAACAATCTTTTGCTTTATTGGCAATTGTATCCATTTACCGCACAAGGATACTAAAAAATATTGATCGTAGAGGGTAGTACAATGTGGGATTGCTTTAAAATTTTGCAGAAACTTTTATAGTTATTTGTTGACACTGAATCTTTCAACCTCTGTATTTCATAGTAATTTCTTGATGTGCATTTTTATCTTTCCATCTTGCTATTTGCCTACAGCTCACTAGGCATTGCTTTCCAGTGATGAAAACTGAAATAAAAGAGCAAATTGTGAAAAGGCTTTTGGAAGGAAAAGTTTATGATGTAGTTGCAATTGGTGAGTGACACATATCTAGATAAAAATGCTGATGATGATAGATGATCCCCATACTATATCACAATGTGATCTGATGTATAGTGCCCCCCCCAAAACCTCACAAAATATAGTTCAAATGAGCTATGAATGTAGACCAATGAACTATGTTTTACAACTGGGTTGTTAGAATTTGAATGCAATTTCAGAGCTGCTTTGGAATGCTGATTGGCTTCTTTTCCTGGTTTGTGTTCGCACAAATAAGATAAAAATGAACATTTAAAAACCTACAAAGGTCAGTATTATATCCAAGTGGGAGGGGGAAACTGTGTGTTTTCTGTCTCATTTAAGCTTGATTCATCAACCTTTGCAGTGCAGGGATGTTGGGATGACATTTCTCAGAATACCAAGTGATCTTACTTCTAGAGCATAAATTTGTTCAGTTATGCAATATTTAACTTATTTTCCTATTGTAAGGGACTCATGGGGAGCAGCTGCCCAAAGGATCCAGACTGACATATTCCGGGGCACAAAATGGGAAAGAGTAGAAAACAGTCTAAAGTTAAGTAGTCTAGCACATTACTACCCTGATATATTTCAGTCTCAGGATTAGACCACAAGTCTCAATTGCAACTGATATTCAAAGATGTGCTGAGGCTCGATTAAACACTACTGGATTACTCTTCTTAAGGGAGAGATACTGAATTTTCTAAATAGAGGGAAAGCAAGTTATTCAAAATATGATTTTTGCTCCACAGAAGCTCTATTGCAATGCTGTATTAAAGGAAGTGAGAAGAGTGGTTCTCAAAACAGGTGTTTTTATTAGTAAGCCTTTCCTCCATTATGGAACAAAGTTGGCAAAGAACATTGTTGTGTGGTCTTCTGGGGATTAGGCATAGACCTATATATCCAGCCTGATTTTAAAGTGGTTCATATGGCTGAGGACAATCCATGTTCTAAAAATGTGTCTTTAATATGTGAATTATGTAAAATGTTCTTCTTTCAAGATATTTTTCTTTGGCTTTTACAGCTTAATAATTGATTTTGCTCCTAAATGAACATTTTGTTTAAGTGACTCGAAGCCACTCCTTTACAGACAACTATTGAAATGTTATAAATGCACAATGGTATGGGGTGATTTTCTGCCTTTGTATTCCTAAGCAATGGAATTCAGCATTATGACTTGACACTTAGTTATTTTGCTTACCGCTGTGCTCTACAATCTTTATATTTCAGATGCTGACAAATAATGAAAATATACATCAAATCAATGGAAACTGATCTTTTGAACTGTATTTTTATGAAAGATTGTGTGAAAAGAAGGCAAAAAACAATTTGAACATTTATCTCAAAAGAGGCATAAGTCCAGCGAGTGAGAGGCTTTAATTATCTAATTACAGCTGGGAAATTCATCTTATAGTATTAAAGTTTTTTTATTCAAACAAATCTTCCTGAAATCCATGTTGCTATTGCTTCCTTGTATTGACAGCATCATGGGGCTTGGTAATTTCCTTGACTTCCTACTAACATTCTTCATTAATTATTTGCTTTTGGGAGAAATATCTTCTCTCTCTCTCTCTCCCTCCCCCCCCTCTCTCTCTCTCTTCCCCGCCTCCCTATCTATCTATTCATCTTATCTATCTATCTATCTATCTATCTATCTAATCTATACTATGCTAATCGTATCTATTCTTTGCTGCCTTATTTCAGGCTTCACTTCAGGTATATATTTCCCAACTGGTCATTGTAGTGCTGTTAAAGTTTGTTAGCTTACCGTTTTTTCCAAGGCAGAAATCTTTCATGTATTCCAGAATCAGACAGACTCCCTTATTGATGCCCCCAACTTCAACTCACACATTGACGTGTGCATCCCCACGACCTGAGCAAACAGACAGACTCCCTCTGATGCTCCAACTCAAAGCACCCCCCCACCTGAGGCACAGACAGACTCCGCTTTGATGCCTGCAACTCAAACACCCCCACACCTGAGCACGACAGACTCCCTCTGATTGCTCCAACCAAAACACCCGCGCCACCCAGTTCACCCAGGTGAAGACACCCCACGCTTGCTAAATGAATAGCAGCTTTGCATAATGAAGAGCAGCCGTCTTTCACAGCGGAGCCAAGCTGCAGCTGAAAGCCTCCAACACAAGACAGAGTGTTGCCAGCGCAGATCAAAGGCGTAACAAAACAAGCAAGAAGAACCAAAAACACGAAATCCCATCAAACTCCAAGTCGCAATGAACACAGACCCAGGTCTCCTAGCCAATCAGAATGGACGCAGCCTCAAATTTAAAAACCAGGAAGGCTGTGACGACCACAACCAATACAGAGCCTGATGATGGCAGACTGAGATTCTGCTGTGAATGGACGTTGCTACAACTTTTAAGCAGAACTACAAGATGAGGCTACAACTTTAACAGAACTACAATGACGTGGGATAATGACCGAAGGAGCTAAACAGCACAAATGTAATGTAGCGCGGGAGAGGGCTTAAAAAAAAACATATATATATATAATTTATATTCTGTTGCTGAGGGTTTTTATCGCGAGTTATTTGTATGTGGATTCTCTTGGTTTTTCGGAGTTTTCCTCGCGCGTAGAATTGGATAAGTATCTAGGCAACGTTTCGATGAAAAGTCTCATTATGCATGCTTCAGGCTTTGGTTTTCCAGCTCTGTCTTTCTCAGAGTAATGTGAGCTTGCAGCTGCTTCTTCCTTTTAACTGGCTAGTGGGAGGTGTGACTTGATTGGGTGGGGGTCTTGGCTCGTGTTCTGATTGGTAGGGGGGTTGGCTGTGGTTCTGATTGGCTGGGGGTGTGTTCTGCTTAGGTGGGGGCCTGGCTGTGCTCAGGTTCGTCTTAGTTTGCTGGGCGGATTTGCAAACCTCACGTAAATACCAATATTGCACCTCTACGGGGAGGAAACCCACCATCTGACCAGGACTTATGAAAACCTTTTGAAGTCCAAAGACTTCCATTTTTATGTGACCTCACCTCCTATGAAACTGCCGAGATCACCAAATTTTAAATCCCTTATAAGCTTCCAATTGAATATTCCGCACACCAACACAGCAGCGCACTCCAAAACGCATCCTAAAAAGAAGCAGGAATTGGCCTTATTAGAAATGAACTTCACATCAAAAAGATTCTCTGACCAAATCACAAAGAACTCTCAATTACCTCAGACTAAGCAACAAGATTCACCTCTTAACTTTGGGACAAATCCAACAAGCTTGCCTGTCTGGAGAGCTGAAACACAGACCACCTTCAAGACAGACATGCACATACCACAAACTCAGAAAACGTACAACAACACCAAACAAAGCTCCTCCACTCCTACAGCCAGCAGCATGAAAACAAACAGTGGCACAACATTCAGACAAATCTCACTGCAG
>BHFT01076695.1:0-15157 GCA_004320025.1 Laticauda laticaudata | reverse complement strand
CAGAGACAATATCAGATCTCTGAAATAGTATAAGAGATGCATACTCGTACTCATGTACTGTGTTTGGCCCCTTTAGTTTGCAGGCAAGTAGCTCCCTCAATGCCGGCGTGGCGATGGATAGCTTACTCAGCCCCTGTGGCCGTGCTGTAGGATGTGTAATCGAAGCAGCGCGTGCTTGACGATTGAGTGGCTGCTTCAGGCACTCATTCGCCTGCATTTGTTCGGGCGCTGCTACTGACATGCTCATACCTTGCAGATGCCCCGACAGATTCTTCGCTCTTGGCAATGCCGTCGGCATTAGATTCTTCTATGGGTTCAGGGTGCGAGGCGAGTTTACCCGTGGCCGTAATCAGCGACAGTAATCCGCATGGTTCACTGAACGCAGGGTTTTGGTGCTTTGACACGTGTGGGCAGGGTGCCCTGATAGGTCCTGCTGGAAAAGTGAAGTCAGCATCCCCATAAAGCTCATCTGGCGGAAGGAAGGCATGAGTGCTCTAAAAAATCTCCTGGTAGATTGGCTGCGTTGACCCCTGGAACTTACACTGAAGCATAGTGGACCCACAGCAGCCGATGACATGGCTCCCTAAGATTCAACACAGACTGTGGAAATTCATACTGGACTTCAAGGCATCTTGCAGCATGTGCCCTCTCGCATTCTTTCTCCAGCTTCTGGCGTCCTAAGGTTTCCAAAATGAGATGGTCCAAAAGTTGCTCTCCTACCAGAAAGAGAACTTTATCTCTTAGTACAATCCTTGTTTTATTGATTGCGTGTAATATTCTAATTTTCTGAGATTGTGGATTTGGGGTTTTCATGAGCTGTTAGCCATAATCATCACAATTATGATGAATCATGGCTTGAACTATCTTGCTTTGCATGTAATGAGTCTAATATATTAGTTTCACCTTTTAATTTGCACTACTGAAATAAATGAACTTTTGCACGATATTCTAATTTTTCAAGTTTCACCTGTAAAAGATAAGGTGGTATGCCTTTTTCAGGAGGCAAAATATTTCAGAATGTTGGAATGATTCCAGAGAAGACACGCTATCAACCCACATAACTTTATATACAGTAGGGATTCTCAGTAGTCCTCCATGAGACAGATCCTGATGAAGTAAATGATTCTGTAGGTATCTGGGAACCAAGCCATGTAGGCCTTTAAAACAACCAACTTTTTGAATTCTTGGAAGCAATGAATAGACAGGAGAGAGAGAGAGAGAGAGAGAGAGAGAAAGGTGGGGGGGTCTTCACTGGAAAATGGTCCTGTGTCAGTATTCTTAAACTGTGCTGCCCAGAACTGGATGTAACCAGAAGTATGGCAGGCTAGAATCATGGCTTCTTGTTATAATTCTGTTCACATAGCCTAGAATTTGTATGTTTGACTCTCTTTCAGTGGATTTGGTCTTTTTCAAATATGGTAAGTTATCATTTAAAACAAATCTCTTTTTTTTCTTGGTTGCATAGTATATGCTTGTAACAGATTTTCTTTTTGTTTTGATCAAGAAAAATTCTTCTGATACGGCCAAAGATAGCATTGGCAAATTCAGGAAACTATCGAGAAATGAGGTGGTTCACTCCTTGGAATAGATTACGGTAACCTCTCTTTGTATTTGTTTCTGCGCAAATTAGTCTGAACATTTGGGTTGCCTTTGATATTTGCCACTGTAAGTCTGCATTGAAAGATCCTTTGGAAGACATTGCTTTTTTAGAAAATATTTAGGATATTAGCATCCCTGTATTCTACGTCATTGCTGATAATACTGCTAAACTATGGCAGATCTGTAATAATATAATGGCTTTGCAAGACACTAGATTCTAATTGTCTTAACTTGTATAGAATAATGTAAACAAACTATGTTCTCTATGTTTTCTATGCAAATAATGATCGGTAGATAAAACTGAGAACTGGTTCTGCTTGTGGCATTATAGGAGCTTTTCTTCAACCCTTTTCCAACAAGCATCTCTGGAGTATACCAGTTTGTGCTCATCCATCTCACTCATTTTTGATGGATCTTATTGGGTTAGATGCAGGGATGGGATCCGACTGGTATAACTACCAGTTCTGTTGCTCTGTGTCACGCGCGCATGCACGAGTCACGCAAGTACAATTTACAACCTGCTGAGCTGCCCAGACAGCTGAACAGTGCTGCATGCAAGTGTGCAGCGGTTGGAAAAGCCCTTTTTTCCTGCTTTTTCAACTGCAGCTGTTTGCGCGAAGCAGCTGCAGTTGAAAAGGCAGGAAATAAAGGTCAGATAAGAGCCCAGGCAGGTGGGCGGGCCAAAACAGCAGCAGACATAGAACTGGTTCTATGCTTCTCTTCAGAACTACCGGTTCTACAGAGGTGGACAGAACCAGTAGAATCCCACCTCTGATTAGCTGCCCATGGTTTCCTCATAGCAACGGGTCCCCTCCTTCAGAGCAACCTGCCTGGCTGGTAATAGAGATGTTCCATTATTTGCCATGCCGGGATGTTTCACTATGGTGCTGAAGAGACCTGTCAGCTGCACTGTAGGCAGGGGTGGGATCCGACAGGGTTAATTACTGGTTCGGTGAATTACGAGGTTCGGTGATTTATGATGTGCTTCCCTGCACGCTGCTTGCGTGCGCCTGTAAATCGTCATCAGCACGCTGCGTGCAGAGAAGCAGTCTTTGAAAAAACATTTTTTTCCTGCTTTTTTAACTGCAGCTGTGCCTCACATGGCAGCTGAAATTGAAAAAGCAGGAAACAAAGGTCAGGTAAGAGCCCGGGCAGGTGGGTAGGCAAAAACATCAGCAGACATAGAACTGATTCTATGTCTGCTGCTCTTCAGAGCTACCAGTTCTACAGAGGTAGACAGAACCCGTAGAAACCCACCCCTGACTGTCGGATAGTAATATTGTCCACAAATGGCTTACAGTGAGCTGTGAATGATCTATGGGCAGCACTTGGCATCCACTGAGAAAAAAGGTACATTTTACAGATGATGTAGCACTGAACCTCAAAAAATATTCTACATCCCCCAAATTACATCTGCCATTTTGTGACTGCACAATGCAACAGAAACAAGGTGCAAACTGCACAGATGAAAAAACCTTTATAATCTTACTAGGATTTGATTTCTAACAAAGGTATTCCAAATCAAGGGCAACAATACTACAGGTAAAAGAGTTACCTGTGCAAAAACTGACTAGTACTATACTTAAGAATTATAGGGAAGTTGCATGTCTGTCTCTAAAATGCATTATGTGAAAGTGTTTGAAAAGCATTTCTTTACTAGGCATGTAGAAGAATATTTTCTTCCAAGAATGATCCAAGAGATTACAGCTCAGGTAATATTCTTTTCTCCTGGATTCAAGAATGTTGTTTTTTTTCTGAAAGACTAGATAAATGGCTGAAATGAAATTCAAGTCTGTCTCTTCTCTGAGAATTCTTGGAGTTGTAGGCTTAGTACTTGGGAGACACCAAGTTAGATGATGATTTTCTTAACATCTTTGGAATTGCAGTTGTATAACCAATAACTTTTAATCTTGCTTCATTTCTCTTAACTTTTGAGATATGATTAAATAAAAAATAATTCCTTGACCTAGTTACTTGCTGATACCTGTGAAATGCAAAGCATCTCACTTAAAGCAAAAGTTAAATAAAATAAACCTTGGGCTGCTTACTTTTTTCCTAAACTTTTCCTAAAAGTGATAGATCTTTTACCAGAAAGATACAAAAAATTGTAGACTGCATTTGCCTGTTTTGAAAAATACAGCAGAGGTGAGATTCTGCCTGGTCGCATCTATTCGCTAGAACCGGTTGTTAACTTTCTGAGCAGTTCAGAGAACCGGTTAGAAGAAATACTTTGCTTTTTCCAATTTACTGGCCCAATCCTATAAGGAAGGCATTCCTTACATTGGTGGTGTTGCTTACAAAAACTGCCTCTCTGTTAACCCTGATTACATTCTTGGCAGGACTAGACTTCCTGTCTCCAGAGCTTCTCTGGAGTTTTTTTTCTCTCCTTTGCTGGTACTTTGCTGGTGTCCAGCCTGAAATTGACATATGTATAGCCATTTCACTTGGAAACCTGACAGCTTGACTTTCTTAAAGGGGAAGGGTTGTTTTCAGCTTTTTACACTGCTGTTGGGGGAAATATTCCCCTGTTGGTTTGCACTTTGAAGAAATAATTGAATAACAAAGCAGAACTGCCGGAAAGAAGCTTTTAATGTCAAGGAACCAAGATGAGTGACATTCAGCAAGGCTTCTTGGCTGGCTAGAAAGATTGACATTCAAACTTGAGTTTATATACCCTTTCTGAGTTTGGTCTAAAACTAGTTTTTGGTGAAGTTTAATCCTGTGTTTATTGATGGGATAATTTTCCCTATTCAGCTTTGTTTAGAAGGAAAAAGGTTGATCTCTGTTCCTGAAAAGAAATTGGGTTGAGAAATCTGGCTAGTTGCTGCATCGATTTGTTCTGATAATTGGTTTAACAAGCAACAGCTACTGTTGTGATTTAATTATTTGTGTTTGAATTTTTTCCTGTCTCATGGTTTCTTTCTATCTGGGAAAGGGGCCTTCCTTCACTGCTTCAGTGGTATTTGGCACTGATTTTTTTACTACCTTTCTGGGGGGCATGTGATCTTTCCTTAAATCTGGATGATTTCCTTAGGCTATCTTGTGAGGTGAATGAGACCAGCTGGTATATTTAAATGGTGCAAATGGATCTGAAGACTGCTTTTCCTGGGTGTGCTTTTTCTGGAGAGCTTAAATAATCTCTCTGCTAAAGGGTTTCACTTTATGAGCGAGAGTTGGCTGCTTGATAGTTATCACTGCATTTTAACTATTTTAATTCCTCTAGGTGCTCAGGCACCCTGCCTGATTTGTAACTCCAGCTTGCAGGTATTTTTAATCTAATGACTGGTATGTAGGGCAGCTTTTTGCAAGCAAAGAAGCTTTTTGTATTTTTGTACAGGTAATCCTTGACTTACAACAGTTCATTTNNNNTGACCATTCAAAATTACAATGGCACTGAAAAAAGTGACTTAAGACCGTTTTTCACACTTACAACTGTTGCAGCATTTCCATGGTCAGGAGAGGCCAGGCTAAGAGAAGCGCCCCTTGATCTGAAAGATGTTGAGTTGGCCACACCCACCCAGTTGCATGACAACCAAGCTATGCCCACCAACTAAGCCACGCCCACAAAGCCGATTGTTTAAAAATTTGAATCCCATCCCTGAAATACAGGCTTTATCCAAAAACTCAGTTGAGCTACATTTATTAATACTTAAGAAAGTAAGCCTTATATATTTATTTAACTTTGCTACTTAATAAAATAAAGTACTGTATTGTTTATAATTTCCAAATATTTTTTGCCTGAAACTTACAGTAAACTTACATGAAATCCATACCATAGCAGTTAGTTTGTCCTAATGGTGTTTTTTCCAATATGCAACTAGACTTTTTTGGGTTTTTTTTCCTTAGAAGTTTCACTTCTCCAAGAAACTGCTTCAATTCATAGACGTATACCTGGTAGATGATATCTTTTTAATTCAGCTAAACTATGGTTTCAGAAAACAGTATAATAAGGGCAGTCAACATGTTGCTTGCAAAATGAATGCAGTCCCAAAATCTCTTCTTCCCTTCGAATTCTTAAAATTCATGCTGCTAAAATTCAAAAATGAACAGCAGCAGATTCTTGGTGCCCTTATATGCTGGTCAATGGACTGTAATAAAATTTGGATTGGATTAGATGCATACAAAATAGAAAAGTTTAACATATGAAAATAATACAAGGCAAACGTTCATTCCTACTTGGGGCTGCCTTTGAAGGCTACTTGGAAATTTCAATTGGTATAACATGTGACAGCCAACTTGCTAGCAGACGAGAGCCACTTTAGGAGCAGGCATGTTTACCAAGTACAGTTCAAAGTTCTGATTATAGGCTCTAAGCAACATGAACCCATTTTTTCTATGGGACCACCATCTTTGGCTAGAATGTACCCATTATGTGAATTAGCTTGGAGGTAAATGAGCAGATTCCTTCCCCTTGGGAGTCTGAGAAAAGTGTAGAAATGTATCAATGGCAGCCCCTTCCCTTTAAAAGACCTTATTTCATGAGAGTCAGATGACTTTCATACTTTTGACATCCTGATGTGGTGAAGACCATATTTTTGATTAAGAATTGGAGCTGAAGGTATTCTTGTAGATGATTTTAAAAACTGGTTTTAATTAATCATTTTTAGGTTTTATGATTTTAGAAGCTACTCAGAGTCTTGGCTAGAATACCTGCAACCAAGTATTTCATTTTCCCTTCTCATTTGCCCAACATCATTTGAGTTATTGCCCCAATGTTTCTGACTGACAGGCTATTTTCTTTGCATTTGGATATTAAGTACCTATCCATGTCTTAATCACACTTGGGATGAAAATCTTCCTTTTTATTGATCCTATTTCCAGTTATGGGTTCCTTTTATTTCATCTCTGATGGCCTATCCCCATTCTTTCTTTATCTTAGGAAAGCGTTCCATTTGGTGATGCAGTACTAGCAACTTTGGATACTTGCATAGGGACTGAAATCTGTGAAGAATTATGGATACCAACCAGGTAAAAGGGATAGGCTTTAATCATCTCTATAATTTGTTTAGAAGTGTTAACTGCACCAATTTATGTACACAAATATATTTTTGAAGAAATTGAATATTGTTTGTTCAGTGCCTTATTTTGAACTTTTCAGTAGTTCTTTCTACAGGGCTTCTGCTAAAACAATACACAACAAACCAGAGCTTGCCAGATTATCATGCAGAAATGTTTGTTTCCCAAATGGAAATGTCATAATTATTAGAGATAAGGATTCTCTAAAGGTGGTATTAACATATGGGAATGTAGATAAAAGATTCCTACATGTTAATACCACCTTCAGAGGACCCTCATCTTTCATTACTTTTTAATATCAGGAAAATCACAAAAAAGCCAAGTAAACTCATAATTTCACTATTAGGCTGTAATATACAAGTAGCCTTTGACTTATTCAGTGACTGTTTAAAGTTGTGACAATGCTTGAATGAAGGATTTAGGACCATAATATCCAAAATGATACTGTGATCAGTTGTATCGAAGGCCTCTGAGATATTAAGGAAGGCTGGGATACATGCACCACCCCCATCCCATTCCTGCTATAGATCATCTACAAGCTTAGTCAGTGCCATTGGAGTACTACTTGGCCTGCAACCTGACTGAAAGTGCTCCAGATCAGGGGTTGCCAACCTTTTGGACCTCAGGGACCACCAAACTCATAATTTTAAATCCCAGGGAACAGTAACCAGTTCTGTGGGTGTGGCCTACTTTGTGGGTATGGTTTGGTAGTCATATGACTGGCTGGGCATGGCTTGTATGTAAATACTATAAATATTTATATAAATATTGATATTTTTTTTTAAAAAAGAGCAACTTTTACCCAAAATCAGGAAAAAGCAGGCAGACTGAGTTGCTCACAGAATCACAGATTCGTTGAGAAATCTATCTGCCATCAGCTAGTTCAGTCTGTCACATAAAATTTGCTTGCAAGCAAACTCACAACACATCATGTATGTAAATATTGAATTTTTTATAAAAAAGAGAACTTTTACCTAAAATCAGGCAAAGCAGGCAGATTGAGTTGTTCACAGAATCATTAAGTGATCTATCTATCTGCCATCGGCTAGCTCAGTCTCTCAAATTTGCTTGCCGTGAGTCTGCACTGAATAATAGAACCTTCAGTCATAAGGGAAGTTCAACTGTGCTTAAAAGCAGAGCTGAAGATCTAAAGACTAGCTAGAAAGCAAGAAATCCAACAATTTCCTGCTTCCCAGCTAATCTAAATCTCCCGGCACAGCAGAATAGGTGTTGATCGGAAAAAAGAAAAATACTAATTTTAGCAGGCAAGTTTGCCAGGTAAGGAGTGAGTGGGCGGGGAGCGTTCCTGTGGGCCATATGGACGGCACAGCCTTGTGTTTCTGCACAGCCTGGATTAATTGCCTTGGGGGGGTGCTCTTGGGGGTTTCTCTGTGGCCCACCAAAATTTTCTCGTGGCCCACCAGTTGGCGACAGCTGCTCCAGATGACCCACTTCCTCTTGAGCTCGAACATTTCACCCAAGCATACTAGGTTTCCAGCACACTGAGGCCATGTGATTGCTGACATCACCACCTCTGACAAGTTAAATGAGAAAGGTACAGATGCTACTGGGTATATGTCTACTGCTCTGACAGTGCCACTGTCACTGGTGCTCAGCAATTTAGACCTAACAGCTGATTGGTGGTGCTTCCAGGCTTGCACTCTGCACCTCACAGTAGATGATCTGTGGTGTTGCTATAGCTGAATAGCTGGTTTCTAAGACTGACCAAGCTGCTATATCTCCAACATATTCTCCAGCTTCTGATGGTATCTGGGAGCCAGCTTTCTCCAAAGCTGGTTGCTGGCTGCTGCGAGACTCCAATTACTTTAGCTTTCACTATTAACTACAGGTTGGGTTTATAAAACAATTCCAGTCGCACAAGAGGAGGAATCTTTTACTTCATGCACCACTACCACCACCCCTCAAATATACCATTAAAATTAACCTTCGGCTTGCCATTAAGTAAAGTAAAGTAAGTAAATCAGACAATCAATCAATCAATCAATGACAATAATTTCACTGAATTTGTATTTTTCAAATAAACAGGATGTTCCTGCTGGGTTAGTTGCTTACAAATTCCATTAACAGCTCAGTTCTTTTACTGTTTGCAGTGTGTCATAATAATAAAATGAATCTTTTGGATAGCATGGAGACAAGCTATTTATTTGCTTGCTATTTATTTTATAGCCCTCACATTGAAATGGGAATTGATGGTGTGGAAATCTTCACAAATTCCTCTGCAAGTCACCATGTGTTAAGAAAAGCACACACTCGAGTGGAGTTGGTAAATTCTGCAACAGCAAAGGTATGTTCTTGGCATATTTTTACATTATATGTAGTAATTTTTAAAATTATTGTTACTCTGTCTCCAGGAAGGTGCCACCTGAGTCCTTGTTGCCACCTGAGGCTCTCATGGACACTGTGGCATTTATCTGTTCAGTATATCTTCTCCTTATAACTTCTTACAGTTCTGTCACCAGAAATCTTCTCTATGTAGAAAAGTAACTGTTTGTAGTTGCAGATTTGCATTGTACCTATCAAAAGATTTCAAATCTTAAAATAGTCATGATTGCTTTGATGTAGTAAAATGCATTTTTGGTACATACTGGCTTGCTTTCACATAAAAGTCAACATTACTGTGCCCCTGGATAGCCATATTACTTCAGCGATGGCCCAAATAGTGATGCTTAATGCTATTCTGAATAAGTTCCTCTGCTATTTAAAAGTACAATAAAAGGTTGTTGTAAAAGGGCTGTGAAAATATTTACAGCCCCCTCACATCCCAGACATAAACTGTTCCAACTCCTTCCCTCAAAAGGACGCTATAGGGCACTGCACACCAGAACAACTAGACACAAAGACAGTTTTTCCCTGAAAGCCATCACTCTGCTAAACAAATAATTCCCTCAATACTGTTCAACTATTACAAGTAGTATTCTGCACTACTATTATTGTTAATCTTCTCATCGCTCCTTATCACCCATCCCCTCCCACTTGTATGACTGTAACTGTTGCTTGTATCTTTACGATTTATATTCATTGTTTCCTAGTATGATTTGATTGCTAATTGTACCCTATGACTATCATTAATTGTTGTACTTTATGATTCTTGATTCTTGACGAATGTTTATTTTCTATTATGTATACTGAGAGTATTTACACCAAGACAAATTCCTTGGGTGTCCAATCACACTTGGCCAATAAAGTATTCTGTTCTATTGTAATTAGCAACACATGCATTTACACTAATATACATTTGTTTTCCAGAATGGAGGAATCTACATCTTGGCAAACCAAAAAGGCTGTGATGGTGATCGCTTGTATTATGATGGATGTGCCATGATATCTATGAATGGTGCTACAGTTGCTCAAGGACATCAGTTTTCACTGGATGACATAGTAATGCTCTAGCAGGCGTGCAATGCTTGATAATGTTGGTTAATATACATTACAGTATTCCAAGAATACTCCTATCTGTGAGGGTTGGCACACAACAGGAATTTTATTAATATCAGTGGGGTTAAAAAAGCTCAAAGTGCTTCTGTGCCTCCAATGTCAACCATATAACTAGTTAACTACAATTGCACCATAGACCTCTAGTGAAAAAAGTGGTTTCAAAAGCAAAGGGTATTAATTTCTCTCTCACTTTTTTTAGGAAGTCCTAGTTGCCACTTTGGATTTAGAAGATGTCAGAAGTTATAGAGCAGAAATATCATCCCGAAACTTAGCAGTAAGAATTTCTTGCTTGCATTTTCATTTATAAATAAATGAATGTTTAACAGCGTGTGTCAGACATAACACACATTTACAAGCAATGAGCATGGAGCAGAACTGTCAGGTACATTGCTTTTACTGAAAAATATTGTCTGTGTGGTGTGACTTTATTTTTCTTTTTTAATTGACCAGGCAAGCAAAGTGACTCCTTATCCTAGAATAAAAGTAAACTTTGCATTGTCAAGTTCTGATGATATATGCACACCTACAAGTGAATCTATTCAGTGGAAGTATCATAGTCCTGAGGAAGAGATCAGGTAGGCAAAATAGGTTATGTATGACTTTTCCTGCACCAAGAACATGTAGCTGGAAGCTATAGGGAGGGGAGGAATAGATAGCAGAGGGACATAGCAGCATATATTCAGAATTGGTAGAGGATTTGGTTGGTTAGGTGTAATTCCTATAGTCTTTAGCCATTCCGTCTTCATTCTTTTTAGCTTAATTCTGCTTTTCTTTTCTATAAGAATGATCTTATAGACAGAATTAGGAGAGAGGAATATCCTTTCTTAGCCAATTTTCTTTATTACAACTAAGAGTTTAACTACAAATTAGTTTTAACTAGATAACTAGTACAATGTCTGCATAATCCATTAAGATTCCCAATTTAAATTTGCATAAAATGATGTCATATGGCAGGGAGTACCCAACCTGTGGGCCACAGTCCACTAGTGAGGGGGCTATGAGGGGTTTGCACGTGGGCTGTAGAAACGACTGGAGAGCATGCACAGACATGCATCCTCATTTGGGCAAGCAGTGAGTGAAGGTGTGCACACTCTCTCCATTTGTGTGCACTTGTAAGCCACTTGTGTGAACCATCCCTCCCTCCACTGGTCTGCAAAGCTGGAAACATTGCAGAACTCTACCAGGGATGGGATTCTACTGGTTCAGACTGGTTCGAGGACCAGGGAAGGCTTCTGGAACCTTGGGAGGGTGAAAAATGGCCCTCCTGGAAGTTCTGGTAGGCCACACCCACCATGGCCATGCCCACCCACCAACTGGGCAGTGAACCGGTTGCTGGGATTTTTGAATCCCATCCCTGAATTCTGCCTTATGGTATCATATGCCTCTGGAAATTATCTTTTCTGGAAGGAAGGAATTTTCATTTAGAGTAAGAACCTTCAGCTGCAGTGAGGGCACAAGAACTTTGAATAAAACCTAAGCTCTTTGGAATTTCTTCTGAGTAACCCTACATAATTGTGCTATATGTAATGGATAATTGTGCACAACATAAATAAAGGAGCATTGCTTTATTATAAAACATTAATGACAGTAACTTGTGATCCCAGGAAGACAAATGACATGATTTTGTGAAAGTGTGCTTTTTAATATTTGTTTTGAAATATGTCTGCTGTATTTCAGCCTAGGTCCAGCATGTTGGCTTTGGGACTACTTAAGGTGCAGCAAACAGGTAAATATTTTAATTTTTTTATTGATCCAAGTTCTAAGCAATGGTAAAAACTGTATGAAGATTTTGGAAAAGAAGGGAAGATGTGTGTCTCTGTGTGTATATATAAAGTAGAACTTGCAGTAACGGTAGATCTATATATGTTGTCTTTGTGCTGTTTATGACTCATCACCTGCAACATCATCTGTTTGACAGCTTGACTCTTTGATCTGGCTCTGGAGCAGTTGCAATGAAATTGAAACTGGTTTACACAGGAAGAGCTTGGGAATGGGCATTTTGCCATTGGCAAAAAACCTGCCTATTTAAGCTTGTTCTCTTCTCCCTTTCAACAGAGCATAGTTCCCTATTAGAGCAGGTGTCACTCAAGGATTAGTGCTTAGACCTGGCCCATGGGGCCTCCCTAGAAACAGTGAAGGACCGGCCCGAGATGCCAGTGAAACAGAGCTTGGGAGGTCCTCATATGGCCCTCAGAGGCTCCATTTTCAGTCACGATGGCCTCCTGCAGTCCTCTATCAGGAAAAATGGAGCTTCGGTGGGCCGAGTGATGTCAAGCCTACCCCCCCCGGTCCCCCAAGGTCAAATAACCCTGATGCAGCCCTCAATAAAATCGAGTTTGATACCCTTATATTTTTTTGCTCAGGTTTCACCCTGAGCAAAGGGATAATGCCTTAGTGGCTTTGTAGCTGAAATTTTTGAACATAATTTGAAGTGAACGCATCACGAGTTGGAATTGTGATGAGTGGTGCCTGGTATTTGTAGAACTGTCCATCTGCTAATGACTTAAAGCAGGGATTCCCCAATCTTTGAGTCAATAGGCATACAGTGGAATGTCCGGTCACGACTGTAATTTGTTCCGTAACTTTGGTTGGAACCTGGTTTGGTAGTGACCGCAAGTGAGACTGTGCATGTGCCTACAAAAAAAAATAGTGCAGAAAGGGAAATTAGCATGGAAAGGGAAACTGCCATGACTGTGTTTGATCACCATCCGATTTTTGAATCGTGATCCAATTAAAAAATGTTGGGTTTTTTTGGTCGGAACCTGATTTGGTAGCGCTCAGAAGTGTTTGTGAACAGAAGTTCCACTGTATTTGGAAATTATGAGCATGCTATGCATACTCTTATAAATGGAGGTAACTCCAATTTATGAGAGTATTTATGAACTCTATACATGAAATGTACCAAACTCCTTGTGCCAGAACTCATCTTTATACTATACAGATGAACACACTTTTAATTAAGTGATAATTACCCGGTGATAATCATCTGGAGATATCAAATGCCTTTGATATTTGTATGAACTCCAATGTCAAGGTTTCGACTGACGAACCCAACCCATCAAGCTCTGATGAGACAATCCAATCTCTTAATGCAGGGCTGTCAAGCTCTTGGCCAGAAGGAGAAAAAACTCCTGATATGTCACATGATGCTCCTACGATGGCATGAGTTTGACACCCCTGCAAAGCTTTATCGAGTACATCATTTCGGCACAGCACGTAAGCAAAAGCCAGTTTTAGGGAATTCCCAGGAAATTCAGTATAATTAAAATATAGAATCTTCCCTCGCCCCATGAGTGTTGGTCTAATTAGGTGTCCAGATGTTTATTGGAAAGATCTAGTTTCTTGTTATTGTCTGGAATACACATTCCTTTCAAAAGTGAAAGTAGTTTGAAAACACTTTGAAGCTTGATGTCTAAAGATAAATCGACAAAATAAACTGCTTTAGTCTGCTGCTTTTCTCTGAAATTAGTAGTTTCTAACTGACTTGTTCTCTAATTAAAAGAATCTTTATAGAGAGTGGAGACAGGAAATTTAGTAAGCTCCAAGGCTTAATGAGAAAGGCTTAATTTGGAAAGATGCTACTGTCGGTTAACTGTAATTGCTGCCATAAATTGGTATACAAATTTAATTGTGCTGATAATATATTTACAAAGTATATTTAGGCAGTGTGCGCTTGCCAGGACACTCATAATTTATATTTTATGAGGTTATTTGTCATAATTCAGAAAGGCTGATAGGGTGGGAAGGGGAATATAAAACAATTCAAATACCAATTCTTCCATATTCTTATGTAATGGCTGTCTTTAATTGTCGTTGTTAAGAGAGACAGCTCTGAAAAGAGAAGATCCAAATAGTAGATATAGATAGTCCTTGACGTATAACAGTTCACTTAGTGACTGTTTGAAGTTACAATGACACTGAAAAAAGTGACTTATGACCATTTTTCACACTTATGACCTTTGCAACATCCCCATGGTCATGTGTTTCACATTTATGATGCTTGCAGTCTCCTAAGATCATGTGATCCCCTTTTGTAACCTTCTGACAAGCAAGTCAATGGGGAAGCCAGCTTCACTTAACAACAGTGTTACTAATTTAATAACTGCTGTGATTCAGTTAACAAATATGGCAAAACTCACAACATGCAAAAGGAAACAAAACTCACTAAACAGATTTCTCACTTCACAACTTAAGTTTTGGGCTCAATTGTGGTCTTAACTTGAGGACTACCTGTAGTCTCAGACAAACTGATACAAAGAATCTTCTTACCTTTACAGCTGCAGGATTTTAGACAATATTTTCTTCATGTGTTTTCAAATAGATTAAAAATTGTAAATGACCGGTAACCTTCATTTTGAATGTTGTTATGGGCCATTCATGGATAATTGCGGCTAGAAATAAGTAATGTTGAACTATAAAATGCACAGTTTGAAGATACAACTGAAGAACTGAATACATGGTTCCCAACAATGTCCTAATTTGGTTTCCTTATTGTAATTGTAAAGGGAGGATTTTTCTTGCCACTTAGTGGTGGTGTGGACAGTTCTGCTGCAGCCTGCATTGTCTATTCCATGTGTCTTCAGATTTGTCATGCAGTAAAAAATGGAAGTAAGTGCACTTGAGCAGTATGGGTTACCAAAGGTTAGTTGTAGTTGTGTCAGTTTTCATATTTCTTGGAAACCCTTTCTATGTTTAATTTGTTCATTGATCATAAATTACATCATTTACATCATTTGACATTAACCTTTTTAGAAATTGTACAAAATGAACTGAACCTTTTGCCCTTAACCATTAATTTAGAGTGTATCATTGAGCAATTCTCCGAGCATTTAACATATGGTATGGTATTAGGAAATTATACTTACAATTTATTATAATTATAAATTGTAACTTTTATGAAAGCTTTGCTGTGCTTTGGATTTGAAAAGGAAAATAGAATGCCTTGAAGTATATGGTGAAAATATACTTCTGTAATATCTGTTGACAACTTCTTAAACCAACTACATTTTGTCCTAAAATCATGCAGCTTGCCTTTCCACAGCTGTAATAAAATGTTGGGAAAAGATGCACATTTGCCTCTTGGAAA
>BHFT01076690.1:0-18204 GCA_004320025.1 Laticauda laticaudata | reverse complement strand
TAACCAACGGATGGCAAGTGTTTTTCTCCGTTTTACATCCTCTTTCCATCCGTTGGTGCAGTGTGACAGGGACTTAACATTTTTGAAGCAGTGAACATTCATGAATAATATCCATGTCTAATTTGACCCCAAATCTGTATGGAAAGTTTGTAGATTTAGGAACTGAGCTTTTGAGGTTTTAGTCAAATGAATTACCTAATCACACTGTGTTATTCTGGCATGCATTAAAGTCAGATAATTCCATCTATTTTAGGAAGCCGATGTTCTCCTCATACTTGGAAAAAATTCTATTGAGAATAACAAAGATCACTCACAGTTGCAGATTCCTGCCCTTCGTGTGGGGGCATTGCTGTAGTCACAGATAAGTCCCTGGTTCTGATCACAAACAGTAAGGTGGTTGCATGGCTCCCCTAGCCTCCGAGCACATATGCGGCAACAGCTACATCCATCCAGAACCAAGCGAGACCCAGGTGGACAATGGGGAGGGAGCCATGGACAGTAACATGGAGTTTGACAGTGCTGGAAGTTCGCCTGGGAGGAGAGTGAATAATATGATAACAAAATGCCCACTTTATATCTATTAAAACTGACATTTAAGGAATCTTCCATTCGAACATCTTCCCCCTATCAAATGTGTTCAATTCTTACATAAAGATGGTTCTTGACTTACAACTAGAATTGAGCCTGGAGTTACAATTATAAGTCATTGTAGTTATAACTTGAGGCATCATGTGAATGGATTCAAGGTTACAACCATTTTTATAATGGTCATTAAGCAAACATGGTGATTGTTAAGTGAATTTTCCCCCAAAGTTTTTTTGGGAGGTAAACAGATGTAAATACCTGAAACTGGCAAAAAATAAATACATCACAAATTGCAGTCATATGACCATGGGTATATGCAGCTGTCATAACTCTGAAAATGGGTTGTAGGTAGCTTTGGGGTGGTCCATTGTAACTTTGAATGGTTGTTAAGTCAAGGACTACATGTAATACTAATTTTTTTTTTAAAGATGTGTAGATATTCCAACTTTCCATAATTTCTAAGTGGTATGAGAACATGGAAGCATAAATAGATAAAGAATTGCCTTGGCAACATGGGCGTCATAGAAGTTTAATAATTAAAAAATGGGGAGAGTTATAAATAGAAGATGGTGGACTATAATAATCCTGAGAAAGAGTGAGGATGGTTGATTGCTCAGAGCCTGATGCCCACTAATCTCCAGACAGTCTTTAAAATAACCATTCTCAGATTAAATTTTCAATTAATGTAGAAAAACAAATTAGTACATTGTAGCAAAAGGCAAGTCTCTGACTTTTTGTCTTTTAGAAGTGCTGAATCCCCAAACATCAAAATGTCTCATGATTCTTGATCTAATAAACTACCTGAAGAGCAACAGGTTGAGGTTACTCGAGACAGTTATTTAAGAATCTGATTGACCAAAACACTAATCACTCTCAGTTCCCCATGAACAGAGGGAGATCCAGATTGAAGGATCCTTATCACCTCATCATGTTAAAAAAAACTGAAGAAGTCCAATACAGTTGCAAAAAATGTTTCTTTAGAGGCTAATCCTAGCAACAACCAAACTCCTAGTGTAGGAAAGGCTAGTAACTAGTTTGTGGTGTATGTAACTAGTATTACATACACCACAAACACGAAACCATAGCTCTCAGTTAATTAGTTGGTTGAGGCCTTCATGATTTTCCTTCCCAAAAATCTAGGATGTCATGATGTATTTGGTATAGTGCAGGGGTAGGGAAACTTGGCTCTTTTATCACTTGTGGATTTCAACTCCCAGAATTCCTGAGTGAGCCATAAAAGGTTGTCCTACATTTTTTTTTATTTGGTTTGTCAATTGCTTGCAAGATAATAGATATAAGTAAAAACATAGTTATGAATACATGGATACATATAAGAAAAATAAAATAAACAATAGAACAGGGATGGTAGGTACTTTGGTGCACTTATTCACACCCCCTGCAGACCTCTTAGGAAAGGAGTGAGGTCAATAGTAGACAGTCTAAGGTGAAAGTTTTTGGGGTTTGGAGAAGAAACCACAGAGGCAGGTAGAGTACTCCAGAAATTGATCACTCTGTTGCTGAAGTTGTATTTCCTGCAATCAAGTTTGGTGCGATTAACCTTGAGTTTGTATCTATTGTTTGCTCTTGTATTGTTATGGTTGAAGCTGAAGTATTCATTGACAGGTAAGACATTGCAATGTATGATTTTATATATGATACATTTGTATATTAAACAGTCCCATTCAAGTCAAAAATTGATTTCCCCCACAACTGAAAAACCAGTAAGCCAGGGATGGGGAACCTTTTATTGATCACTCAAGAATTCTGGGAGTTTAAGTCCACAAGTGATAAAAGTGCCAAGTTTCCCTACCCCTGGTACAGTGTATAAGGCTTTCTGCAATCATAAGATGGAAATTTGGTCAATCTGTGGTTTTTCTAAGTGCTATCCAAGATTTTTTGGTATGACACCCAATGTGCCAATAACTATTGGGACCACCACAGCTAGTTTATGCCATTATGTTTCAATTTTAATTTTTCAGTTCTTGATATTGTGTGATCTTCTACAATTATTTGTTCCCTATTCTACTATCCCCTGCTACCAGGCAAATGCATAGGCTATCATTACTTCAATATAAAAACATGGCTCCCTGTGTCACTAGGCTGATCATAAATCATGCAAGAAATCACTCAGTTTTAAGGAAATATCAATCTATCATCTATCTATTTATCTTTCATCAAGAGGGAAATTTGCTGCAATTCCAATTATCCTTGCCAGGCAAGGAGGCAGGTGCTCAACACCAGAGTTGTCCTATTACAGCAGCTACTGGTGCTGGTGGTAGTCTCGGGCTAGTGTGGTGTTACAGCCATTGGATGGGATAAATTTTGTCACACCTGCTGAACCAATTGGTTTATTATCTATGTTAATCATCCAGGTCGCATTTGTGATACTGAACTAAGGCAGGAGCAATTTGATTCAGTCAACAGGGTTGAAGGAGATCAGGTCTCCAAAGCACAGGCCTGGAATAGGGATAAACAAATCTTGCTGTCACATTTCAGCTATACATTTCTACTCATGTAGAAACTCAACCCTGGATTCAGAAATCTGATATCTGCAGATATTTGAAAGATTTGGATTGTTGTTGTTTGGTTGCTTCCAACACTTTATAAGTCAATGAATCATAGCCAAGCACAATTATCTATCAGTAAATTAAATCAAATATCTTTATTATGATCTTTGTCTAGTCTTCACAGTAAAAAAGAGATAGTTGGTATATAAAGGACAATAAAACAACATATACTGTATACTTAAAAGTTTTGTGCAATTGTATAACTTAGTTGGTGAAGATATTTGGCCACCCAATATGTGTTAACATCCCTTAAATATAACAACCATAAAATTGATCAGTCTGGCCTTCATACATGGAAATGGTTGCGATGATCAGAGTACATCTTGGGGCATCATAAAAAGAACAATATCTGAGGACATGAGTGAGAGTTTCTACCTCTCTGGATCCACAAAGGCAAAGTCTCTATAAATAAGAAGTGCCATTAATCTTCCTGCCAGTAGAGGTGATGGGAGGATGTCAAAGTAGGCTCTGAAAAATATATATTTGCTTAGATTGTATAGATAGATACATACGTTTGATGATAGAAATCAGTGATATCATTTTGATCGTCAGCATCCCTGATTGTTTTACTATTAATTTGGTGTTCTCCAGGGTAAATTGGCATTAATATTCAGGAGAGAGGTCAATATTGCAAAGTATTCATGCTTAGCACTTTAAATGAGCTGGCTAATTTTATTATTGTAATAGACTGAGAACTGCTAGCTTAGAAATGCAAGAATGGAGTGAGATATATGCAGAAGATTTGCCTATGCAGAAAAGAATCCATTCTCTAACCAGCTTCAGCTTCACCTATTAGATTTAGAAAGGTGAAACTGCCCAAATCCCTCAGATTTGGGAGGTTTGGGGGGCTGTGGGAAGAAGACACTCCTTTTCTGTTACAGCATGGACATTGTTGTCCAGGTAGTCCTTAACTTACAACTGTTCATTTAATGATGGGTCAAAATTATGACAGCCTTGGAAAAAAGATAACCTGTACTTCCACTTATGTGTGTCACACCACCCCTATGGTCACGTGATTCCAATTTGGACCCTTGGCAACCAGTGTGCATGTACAAGCAAGTGATTGGGATTTGCAACCTTTTCTGCCGATATTCAGCCAAAACATGCCTTTGGGGAAGATGGATTTGCTTAATGACCACAGTGATCCACTTAATGCCATTAAATTGTTATAAAATTGTTTCCAACTTGACTTACGACTGCAGTGTCCTATGACAGATATTCCAGTTCCAATTGTAGTCATATGTTGAGGACAGCCTTTGAATAGTCTCCCTGTGGAGATCAGTAAGACTTGTTTGCTGGTTTTCCACAAGCTTTTAATTACTGAGACTTTGTTGGATAACTTGAGTTGTTGCTGCCATATTGTATTTTCTTTCTGTTCTTCCACTATGGTAATTTTATTTTTCTGTAGAATTTGTATTGTGTTTTTTAA
Source organism: Laticauda laticaudata (assembly GCA_004320025.1). Classification (NCBI taxonomy): domain Eukaryota; kingdom Metazoa; phylum Chordata; class Lepidosauria; order Squamata; family Elapidae; genus Laticauda; species Laticauda laticaudata. Next base: position 13,623 of record BHFT01076690.1, on the reverse strand, counting down.
TGGGAACCACTGAGAATCATTTTTTTATTACTGTGGCATACAAATATGTATAAATAAACAAAAAACAAACAAACAAATAAATGATTCCTACTTGTACATATGACAGATCCAGAGCGTAAATCTTTAGCCTTTCCTTCTGTCCTTTCAAGTCAACTAATGTTTGGCCATTAGAACAGAAAGGAATGGAATAGAATAGAATAGAATAGAATAGTTGGAAGGGATCTTGGAGGTCTTCTAGTCCAACCCCCTGCTTGGGCAGAAAATTCTATACCATTTCAGACAAATGGCTATCCAATCTCTTCTTAAAAACTTCCAGTGTTGGAGCATTTACAACTTCTGGAGGCAAGTTATTTCACTGATTATTTGTTCTGTCAGGAAATTTCTCCTTAGTTCTAGTTTGCTTCATTCCTTGATTAGTTTCCATCCATTGCTTCTTGTCCTGCCCTCTATTCCCACCTTTGAACTAACACAACTCCTAGATAAGAAAATCTTCTTTTGTGAAAGAATGTGAATTTCTTGTAAAAACAAAATAACATCTTCGTATTAAGTTGTCCAATTTGTAAAAAAAATATTTATTCATGTATTTGCTTTCATATACAGACAAAAAGAAAAAAAAAGATACAAAAACGGAAATAAAAACAGAAAAAATAGAGAAGGGACAAGCCACATAATATGCATAGAAAACACTGGCTTTAAACATGCAGTTAAATCTTGACCACACTGAGAAATTTTGATCAGGCTTCCAACAGAACATGAATTCATAATCAGAAAGAGTATAATTCCAGAATGGCAATGTCTTTCTATGTAAAAGAATAATATTTATTGCTATGCTCTGTACTTAAAAAAACATAGTTGCTAGTTGGAGGTGGGGTTGGAGTCCAATTTTTTGATATTTAATTCAGAATCACATCTCTAAATTGTATCATCCTTCCCAGACCATATTAACATATGGATAATAAGACATAATGGGATAATAGTTGAGCTAGCCCACATTACATATGTTAGCACCCACTGTATCATTTTATACTTCCAATATCTGGTAGAATTCATGATGATCTGAAAAAAAAAGACTTCCTTCATACCACATAACTGTTATCCTACCCAACATAAAATATTAGAGCAAGGAAATATTCTGCTGAATTACACAGTCAGATATCATTTATATAAGTTTCATTAAGACCATGAAGTTCTAAACCATGCCATAATTTCTTATAGGACTCATGTCAAGTTTGATTATCATATGTATAATTTGCATGCGCAATGGCTTTATTTTTGTAAACAGAAGTAGCTTTCTGTGTTAGAATTGGCAAGTATCAAAAATACATAGGATTATATTTCCACCTGATTATACAACTTCTTGGGTCATCTTTCTCTGAACCTATGCTGTCTTTAGTACTTTGTAGGAAAGATAGGATACAAATATCAAAAATGTATGATATCCTTAAAGAATATCACACAGAAGGGATATTTATTCTTTAATATTTGATTTAGAATAATAGATATAAATTACAGGAAGGCAAATCACTTTAAATGTTAGAATAAAACCTTAGCAGTAAGAAAGAGCTGTCCAACACTAAAACTGATGACTTGGAGAAGCAGAAGTCTCTCCTTCACTGGATGTGTTCAAAAATGGGTGGATAAGTATCTGACTATGGATGCTTTAATTTAGGTTTCAGCACTGGATATTTAATGCTCCTCCCAGTTTGACAATCCTATATTTTCACTGCTGAGTTTGAAATGCAATCCACATACCTATTAGGTGAGCCGAAATTTATGCAAGAGCAAGTCCAACCCAACACTCTTGCTGCCTGCTCAACATCACTGAAAGCCAACTCACCTTCTTCTCTTCAAGCTAATAAGTTACAAACTCCAAAGGATTTTGCATATTTTGAAGCTGCCCTTGAACAATATTAGAATAAGGGGCCACCATATTCTTATACAACTAAGAATGACTTAAAGTTGTCTCTTTCATGGGCTGGGAAGGAGATGAAAGCAACATCATAGGAAATGGCAGAAGTGGTATAATCCAGTATGAAGAAAGCTTAGTCCTGTGACTATAATTCAATTAGTTTAATAACAGCTAGGGCTACTTTGCAGTAAAACCAATCCTGTCATCCTGTACAAAGAAGAAAGAATGCATTTATTAAAGTTCCAAGGGAAGTCGAGAATGAAGACATTTGCTTTTCAAAAAATGTAATACCTATGGATGCCACTTGACATGTTTCTTCCTTTCTGGATGTTGTCTAACAAGCTTGCAAGGAAACATATACTTGACATTTGATAAAGGGCAACAATTAGACTTTACTTGCTTAATAACCTTCTCAAGAGCAACAATGCTCCTCTTCCTCTTATAATTCATCTGCTTCCAAATCCCTTATTTCCTGATTCCTGCATCTATCCACTTAACAAAAAGTTTTAGGACTGAGAAAAACTTACCCAGTTTCATTCAACTAAGAATTTTGAATGAGTAATGGTGAATTATTGGTTATATCAAAGCTTAGTTTGTAGTAAAGGAAAGTTTTTTATTTTGACTCTGATAATATAAGATTAGGAGCTATCATTTTATCAGAAAAGAAATAAAAGATTTCAATCACTAAGAAAGAATGGCCTTCAATGAATAACTGAGAATATTCAACACACTAGTATTTTCAGCTCTGTTACTTTTGTCCAATACTTGTTGTTTGTAGAGGCTGAAAGGTGGGAACAAATATTTCTCTGCCTTGTCTATTGTAGATTTTTGTGGAGTTAGGTAACATTGTGTAGTTAGGTAATCTTTGTTTCAAAGGAGTTTAAAGACAATCACAGTAATCTGAACTCTTTTACTAAGTCCAAAATTTGGAATTCAAGGAGCAGTCCAAAACTAATGGGACATTTATCAAATGTTTGTTTTTCCATATATGTTTTGTTCGTATAAGTGTGTGTATGAAAAAGAGATTGTGTTTTAATTGTACCATGTTGTTCCTCCTGCACATTCCTGCAGGAAGCATTGGTTGAACATGACTTTTAGATATTTTATAGAGCCAAAGTTGAACAATTGAGAAATCTGAAAGGAATGCCAGCTAGTTGGCTTTCTGCCTATGGTGTAATACCAAAAACTGTTTATGAAAGAGAAAACTATTTAATTGATTTCTACACAAGACATGAGCCCATGTTATACTGGCATAATTAACAAATATTTCACAGATCTGGCTGCAAAACATGGGTCCAATCATTGTAAAGGAATTGCTTACTCCTATGATTTTTTAAAAATTGGATTTCCACAGTTCATTCAAAGCAACGTTATCCTAAGTTTTGCTTACATGTGATACTTAAGCTGAGCATGCACAGTGAACATTATTTTAAACATTTCTTATTGTCTAAGTTAGCATTTTCCAGTTTCCTTACCTTGGAAAGGAGACAGAGGAAGATCAAGAGAAACTGGAGTTTCATTCTGACAGTTCAGCATATCCCTCCTCAAGCTGTTTGGAGGCAGCAGTATGTCTGCAGTCTTTAGAGCCTGAGAATAAACTCCTGCAAGTGTTTATACTCTTCCCTCCTCTGATGTCATTCCTAAGCTCCAGTATAAACACAAGTTGGTTTGGGCAAGAATCAAGGAGTTCCATTCTCTTTCTCTTTTTCAAATTCTCATTTCCACCCAACATTCCAGTTAATCCTTCCACACACTTCAAGGTGAGAACATGCAGCCCATCAAGAAAGCAAACAATGGAGGACAATTTGTTGTATTATCACTGCAGACCTTTATTGAATAAAAGCAATAAGTAATAATACCAAATAGATAAAATACATAATCTAAGAATTTTTATACTAACAGGATGTTCTGTGTACGACAACTGTAGAATATATCATTTGTACCAGTATCATACTGTAGAAGGGATGGCTGTCTGGAGATGAAAAAGAAAGATAGACGGTGGAAGGAGAGACAAACAGATAGAGATAATAGTTGCTGGATCATCACTATGTGTGCCATGCTGAAACTCACTGGAAGCATTCCTCTTCCTCCACATTTGTAAACTCTGACCACTTACTACCCTCAACTCAACTTTATGAGCTCCTACCCTTTACACATCATCTAAATTCAAAAAGGCCCATCTTTCCAATATCCTTTGATATCATTTGTCAAAAAGTTGAAAAAAACCAAGACTGCATCGGGTTCTTAATCCTAGCTATTTAAATGTAGGTTCAGCTATACCTGTAAAGGCTTACCTCTGCAGGCCTTCTCTAAAATGAACAGAAAGTGAGTGTGGAGGGGTAGGAGAAGTAATAGGGATTGCCCTCTTCCCCTTCCTTACATTCACTCTTCCAGTAAAGCAGGGGTGTCAAACTCACATTGTCATGGTCTCATCACGTGAAGTATCAGGACTTTTTTCCCTTTCGCTAAACCGAGCGTAGGCGTGGCCAGTGGATGACACATCTGGCTCACAGGCCAGGACTTTGAGAGCCCCGCAGTATTACTTACCTGTAATATTACAAGACCTATAAGGTCTTGTCAGATAGCCAGTTTTGTGTAGTGATGATGGCACCAGGCTAGAAACTAGGAGACCAGAACTTTTAGGCCTGCCTTAGGTACAAAGCCAGCTAGGTGACTATGGGCTAATCTCTCTCTAGCCCTAGGAAATAGCCCTAGGAAAGAGGCAAACCACATCTGAAATCTTGCTAAGAAAACTGCAGATACTCATCCAGGCAGTCACCAGGAGTCAACACTTACTTGAAGACACACACCAAAAGGTTTGATATCTATGCATTCAGTGTGGTTGTTTGCAAATAATGTTTGAGCTGCTATTTGTAGAGAGAGGTTTTATGTGACCTGAATTTCTGGCTGGAGTGAAATTCCAATCTTGCAAAATCCTTACAGGTGAACAACTGCTGTTCAATACATAAATGCCACCAATAATATGAGAACAGGACCAAAAGTGTCACCTTCTTCCTCTTTAACACAGTACATCTTACACTTCCCTCTGCAATCTGGGTGCTCTCCAGATCCCCAAACATCCACTACAAGAATTGTTAGCCAAGGTCATTCAAATTCAAATTTCTGAAGGATGTTAAGTTCAGTTTAGGAAAGACTGTCACAACAGACTCGTCTGAGGGGGGGAAGCCCATCCTTTTGATGTATCAAGCAATGATGGGAAATCATTCTCCTGCTTACTTAATACATAGAGAAAATTTGCTTTTCTCCAAATGATCTCCAATCCTGCCTGCTGGGGAGAAAAAAACTTCTTTTGGATAGACATGCTTCAGATTATATCAGAGGAATGTCTTGTTGGATGGTCACTTGAGAGAAACAGAACTGTCTGTGCTTGTTAGAAACAAAGAGAAAAGCACTTGGATCATCCCTTGCCTTTTCCCTACATACAAATAACATATGAACAACATATTTGTAAGCACATGGCACAACATAGGAGAACAAACACATCAGGACTAGATTCAGCAGTCCACCTGCATTTAAAAGACAAATGCCACTCTTTTGAAGACAACAAAGTCTACATTTTGGAATGGTTTGAAAGAGGGGTCAAAGAGGCCATCTACGTCCCCTTGAGTTGAATAGCCCTCTCTCAACAGAGGGGGGAGGGATACAACACCATCTATCTCCAATCTACAACACAGTCCTTTCAACAATTCCAAGAAGGCTCCACACTCATTTGCACCACTTAGGTGACCCTGAAATATAAACTTCCAGGGGACCTTAACAACTCTCTAAAACGGGTGTCAAAGTCATGGCCTGTGGGCTGGATGTGTCACATGCTAGCTCCGCCCCCACCCGGTTTGCAAAGGTCCCGACGTGAGCTTGACACCCCTGCTGTTAAAGAATGCAAATGACCATCTGTCTGCAAGGAGTATAAATCCTTCCATTCCCCACCATCCAGTCAGAGATGAAAAAGCTTCTTGGATGAGAAGTGAAATGTCTAAAAAGAAAAAACCAGAAAGTCCAGTTGCCTCTTGAAAAAAGCACCTTTGTGACAACCATGACCTGGATGGCTGAGAATCTCCATAGAAATATGTTTGTAAGGAAGTATTAAAGCAGACAAAATTTTCTGTCTCACTCATGACACATACTCTGTCATGGTGTCTCAAGTGGCAACAATTCAGTAAACGTTAGTTCTTGTTATAGTCATCACATAGTCAACATACATAGGTCACCTGGTCTTCCTACTGGTTTGCAGTCTTCGTTGCTTAATTTATCTTGTCTCACAATGCATGATGGAAAATACGTTACAGTTCAGTGATCCCTGCTGATTTACTCAGAGCCTGATGTGCCTAGGCTAAACCAGACTTCTTTAGTCTGGTGCCTTCCAGATGTATAAAGCTCCTGCTCAAATCCCTTGCCAACACACTTGAAGAGCATCTGATTGGGAAAGACTGTGATAAATGTACAGGGTTAGTTATAATGATAACCAACAATAAAAAACAAACAAACCCCAGAATTGGTCAACAGTTTGCAAGCTTCCAGACTCTCTAGAATTTTCCATCAGTTTTGAAGATAAACAAAGCAGTGAAGGGAGAGGACCTGGCCTGCATTGGGCCCTTAGCATCTGTATTTAATTGCAGTTATACATTGGAATGTGGTTACAGACATTCAAGTAAAGGCTTTGGTGATTTCCAGCTGGACCACTGTTTCTTTACTCCATCAGCCTTAGATATAGTTCCATATGCAATCAAAAATTGGACTAACATCAAAATGACAAACTAAGTGTAACATTAAATATATCATTTTACGAGACATGCAGGTTTTTTTTTAAAAGAATAAAATAAAATAACACTGGTATGTCTCTCTCTCCCTCTGTATGTGTGTGTGAGAACAAGACAGAGAGGATGTGGAGGACAAAAAAAAAAAAAAACCCAAGGNAAAAAAAAAAAAAAAAACCCAAGGAAATTGTTCCACTGAAGCTGGTATGTATTGATTTACATCTTTTTTTCTAGGCAGGGCTTTCTCTGCTGTGATTTTAAAAATTACCAGATTCAACTCCCAGCTGAAGCTGTTGGGATTTTTAAGAAGACTTCACATTAAATGCAAGACTTTTCTCATGTCATGTATGCATTTGGCCCTTATGTTCCCCCTGTTCATCTGCACTTTTATTCTCCCCAATCTCACATTCAGAACCTTTTCAATTCTTTGCAAAGAATTCAGACCATGGCATCTCTGATTTATCTCTCTCACCCCTAACGAAGAGCTCCACTACAACCCAACCTGCCACAAGAGGAGCTGCATGAAAGCATGATTCAGACCAGCATAACACACTGCAGCAACATGGAATGCCAGAAAGAGGAACTAGACTACTTTCAGAGCATCTTGTAACACAATGAATACCCAAGAAACTTTGTCAAAAGGTGCATGACACACAGCCTGCTACAACACAATTTATAACTTATGAAAAGGATAATACTCTTATTCATCAAAAATATCTCAAACAATAAACAGATTATGACAACTACATGGTATTACTGTAACATACAAACCAATTAAAGCTCTCCAAAATATTTTAATTAAAAGACCCAGTAGTCTCAGCTACAAAATACAAGGGTAAAGACTGCAACAATCACTATGTAGGACAGCCAGCCAGAAGACTAGCAAAGTGCATGCTCACAAACACAAACTAGCAGTCAGAAGACATGTCAAAAACTCCTTACTTTTGCAGCACATATACAGGTTCAACCACAGTTCAACTGAGAAATAATAACAGTATAGATAAGCCTCATACAAAAATGCTAGGAAATTCCTGGATTCAAACAAATCAGCCATCAATAGACACATAGAGATAAACCACATTTACATACCATTTAAAAGATACATTAAAAAGTAACAAACAAAGGGATTTGAACATACCCCCTCCAGCAACTAACAACTGATAAGTGGGGAAGATACCATATATCAGTGGTGGCTAACCTTTTGGGGCTCCTGTACCAAAAATTGTGCATGTGCTTGCACACATGTGCACCCCCCATACCCCCTACACATTATATCCACCCAACCTCACTGCCCCCTTACTTGCACTGTGCCTCACAGCTGATTATCTGCCGATTTGAGGCCTTTTTCGGCCTCCCAAAGGCTTGAGGAAGGCTTCTGCAGGCTTGTGCAGGCTGAAAACTGGCCCTGTTTTATCACTTCCTGTTTTTCCAAAAATACCCGAAGTGACAAAACGGGGCTATTTTTTGACCTGCAAAGCCTGCAGAAGCCTTCCTCAAACCTTTGGGAGGCCAAAAAATGCCTCAAACCAGCAGAAAATCAGCTGTGAGGTGCACATGTGCTCAGGAAGGTAAGTTTGCTTGCAACTTACGTGCTGGCACAAATGGCTCTGTGTGCCACCTGTGGCATGCGTGGCATAGGTTCATTATCACAGCCATATATAAACAAGCAGCAAACTCATCTACATTGATGATATAACCTATTTAGATAATGAAATGTCTGCAAACAGCTAAGTTCAGAGAACATAAGAAATCCACATCTTGTTTTCATTGTTGCTTGTTTAACTCGCAATCTTCCAGGTTGACTACTCTCTCCTAAAATTAACCTGCTATTTCAGCCTATGGCAGAAACATAGAACTATTAGGAACACAATGATTCCAAAGCATCATGCTCTCTAAGTCTAGGCCTTCTATGATAAATATAATAGATGGCATATTTATGCAGAATATCTATAATAAAGACAAGTCAGAACATTTATATCTGAAGGTGAACAAGTTGTAACTTGGCGTAGTGGCAGAAGCAATGACTTTCTTCAATATAGAGGACATTACTGTAATTTAATTTAATTACACTCATTCTAAACAGGAGGAAGTAAAACCAGATTTTTCATTGGAAGCACTAAGGCTAAAGCTTCATTATGTTGGACACATAACGTGGAAGCAAGAGTCTTTGGAGAAGTCCTGATGGTTGTAAAAAATGTACTGGAAAAAGTGGGCAGCAGAACAAAGGATAGTTATAGTTGTCCCTGATGTCACAAGCACAAGTTTGCAAGAACTCAAAGAAGTTATTGACAGACAATCCTGGCAAACCAATGTCCATCATGTCACAAAGAATTGGAAACAGCTGAATGACTGGACAATAAAAAATTCACTCAATCTTTAAGGGAAGAGTTACTCATAAAAAGTTCCTCTCTACTTCCCAATGTTATGTTCACAATAATCCTATGAGACTAAGTAAGCAGAAAGATGCTAGCTGGCACAAACCAATTAACTTTTAATGGCCTAGTTATATTGTTTATGTTATTAGCAATGGATGAAAATCTGGCATTGTACAGAATCCCTAGGAAACTTATAGAATGTGTGATGTTTTTAGCCAAATTATGAAATGTCCATGTTATTTTAATATGGTGTACACTTTTCCTAGGCATTGTATATAATATTTAGGCATTAAGACAAGGACTATTTAGGCAAAATATGAAAAGAGAGTCATGAAAAGAAGTATATGAAAATGACAGAAGGTATGCAAAATAAAATACAAAATTTTCTTACTTTAAAAAGAAGACAAAAAAGCCAGCATTGACCTACTTGTTCCTTGTAACAAGGAAGGCTAGAATGGCATTTTAATCTAAGCATTTTATACTTTACTGGTTTGTCTTTTGACATTGCATAAAATGACTAGTAAATGTGTGAAATATTAAGCATTTTGATATCCTGTTTTAGGCATTCTATAAAATGCCTTATTTTCACATTTTGACAGGAACATTTATATACACCAGGCTTAAAAAAAACAGGAGGGATATATCTTTTCCTTCTTTTAACAATAAATAGAAGCAAGGCAGAAGAAGAGCCATGGTGGCGGAGTGGTTAGAGTGCTGTAATGAAGGCTACTTCTGCTGCGTGCTGGCTGCCTGCAATTTGGCAGTTCAAATCTCATCAGGCTCAAGGTTGACTCAGCCTTCCATCCCTCGGAGGTGGGTAAAATGAGGACCCAGCTTGTTGGGGGCAATATGCTGACTCTGTTAAACTGCTTAGAGACTGAAAAGCGGTAAATAAGTCAAAGTGCTATTGCTACTGCTTCATAAAGTAACATTCTGCCTAATTAAAATTGCCATACTATACCTGCCTACTCAGATATACATTTTATTGTTTCAATGAAGTTTAATTAACAGAAGCCTTTTCATATTATCATGTTCCTGTGTTCTTCAGCTATCCTTCAGTTGAAAGAAAATTTATCCACATGAAACTTGCTGTCCTTATTGCTGAACTCTATCGCTCTCTGTTTCACAACAGCGCAGCCAACTGATTCCCTGGCGGGTGAAAAACTTTGAAGGCTGCTCTTGGATAATGCTGGAAGGGTAGTTGGGGGGAGGGGGACTTATTCAATATTTTAATGCTGAAACAACTAAGACAACATAGCTTTGTATCATTTATGGATGCAGGACTAGAGAAAGGGAGTGTTATGGGGACATGACAAACATCAGAGGTTGTTAGGGCATGTTTATGCAAGTAGGGACATAATTACACAGAAAGAATGGGGAAAAGGGGGGGGCATTATTAACCAAAGTTAGTTAAAACTGGACGATGCATCTTCAAATGAGAGGTTTGTGCTTCTCTCTGCAGGTCTACCCTCTCTATAAGACTTTCTGCTGGTTCCATTTATGCGTAATTTTATATAATATAGATTCTTCAAAAATCCCACAAGTCTCTGGTCCTCTAGCAATGAAATCCTAGCAGCTGTGCTTCAAAAATATGCATAAATGAGTGTGTAACAATAAGAAACTTATGTCCTTTAGTCATTGCTCATCAGAAGTCAATGAAAACTCTGCATGATACATTGGCACTGCCAAGCTGAACTCAGGAAGTCAAGAAGTTACTACAATTTTCTGAAAACACCAAGTAAAGAGTCCAAAACAAGAAAATAGCCAACAGCCCATACATAAGATTTTATTAGGATTGTTTACTAAGTGTCCCACAGAAAGTTTTGCTCCTGCCTCCATCAGATTTCACAGCATCTCTCTTCAGGGAACCAGGCAGTGTCTCTGTCAGAGAGATCCACTGTCATTCTCCAGGCAGGAATCAGTAATGCTGGATTACTGCATTATTTCTTCCTGAAGATAAGGTCTTTGAGTGATTGTATGAGCAGCTACAAAGCAAATACATAAACAAAGTATGCAACAAAGGATGTATCTATGAAAGGCCACATGCTCCAGTGTGAAGACTGAAAGTCATGCCCTTAAAAATTACTGGGTCACCTATAGATTCTCAATCATCCAGGTTGTCCCAAAGGTGCTTTTTCAGGAGGCAATTGGAGTAGCTTATTTCTTTTCTTATGAAGACATTTCGCTTCTCATCCAAGAAGCTTCTTCAGCTCTCACAGGATAGTGGGATGTGGAAGGGTTTATATTCCTTGCAGACTGATATTCCTTTCAGAGCAGGGTTGTCAAACTCCTGGACTGCAGGATGGATGTGCCACGCACTGGCCACACCCATGCCTGGTTTAGCAAAGGGGGGAAAAGTCCTGATACATCATGTCAGGGTGATGCCGCCCTGACGACGTGAGTTTGACACCCGTTTCAGAGGGTCATTGACACACTTAGAGATTTTTCTGTGTCCTCAGGGTCACCTGAGTAGTGCTCCTGGGTCCTGTAGTCTGGAATTTTTCCTCTGGAAATCCATTCCTACTCCCACACCATTTAAGGGTGTTAATCCCAAATTGTATAGCTAAACATCTGTAAAGATTCTCAATCATCCAGATCATGGTTGTCCTAAATCCTGTCAGAGCTGAAGAAGTGAAACATCTTCAAAAGAAAAAAACAAAGTCCACTTCCTTCCTGAAAAAGCACCTTGGGGACTACTGGGTCATCTTTAAATAGCAAAGGCCAGCTCAACCCCATTAAGTAATAAAGCACTTTTTAGTTCCATTGATTAGAGGGAACATGAAAATATATGTAAAAAAAGAGCAGAGCCTCAATTGCATGCCATCTTCACTTTTTACATCCCTTCCACCTGTGTCTAATCTTTTGGTATATTGCTATGCTTGTTTCATGCTTACTTGTTTACTTAAAGGCTACTCTAATTAATCAATTGACGCTATGCTACATCCAATTTGTGCTATGTAATTGAAAACATCAGATCCAAATCAAATTAAAAATATTATTTATTGTAATTACACAAAATCCATGGTCAGGATCAAAACTGTTAAAGCCAACCTACCACATGGGAGGATAGTCCCATCATTTCACATCATGTTTTTTTCATGATGTTTTTCTGTTCTTTCTCTCATAGAAACAAGCCAGCTCCCTTATAGATGTACTCTGAACAGATTGGCTGTAATCAAGAGAAATCAGTTCACGTTGCCTGAAAATAAAGAGCCAAAAGACAAACTTGTTCATCTCATTTTCCTAACCCAGTCACCATGAGACTTTTGTAAAAGAGAGTACATTATAATCTTCATCACACAATATGCCCAGAATGTGTTCTATATTTTGCATAGAACTTCATTATCTGCTTAATTAAATCATGATGTTATTTACAATTTTTCCATGGTGTGCAACACTTGGATTGTCTCCCTGTGGCCAGTTGTGTAAGAGAAGAGTTGACATAAGGACAGAATAAAATTCCTTTGCATTCAGAATTGGCAAGAGGGGGGTTGTTACTATAGAAAGTGGAAAATTAAAGCAATGGGTACAAATTTGATGTAACTATGTTTACAAATCCATCCCATTGGATAGGAAGATTTTCAACAGAATTTTAATACTTGCCAGATGAAAATCTACATTCTATGTTAAGCAAGGGAATATTTACTGAATTTATTGAGAATGGATTAAAAACAGTTTGTGATTGAAACATCCCCTGCAAAAAATTGGAGAAGTTTTCAGATATTGCTTTCAAGCATTATAAATCCAGATTTTCAAATACTTTAGATATGTTATCAAAGTTGTTAGCTCTGATACTAAATTAATATTCCAGTCACATTTGATATGCAAAATTTTGCAGTAACTTCATATGAAGTAACTCAGGATTATCAAACTCCTGGCCCGCAGACCGGATGTGTCATGTGCTGGCCATGCCCACGCCTGGTTTAGCGAAGGGGGAAAAAGTCATGATATGTTATGTGACGCTGCAAGTTTGATACCCCTGAAGTAACTGAAAGCTGGTCCACATATGTAAATAGGTTACCTAGCAAAATCCAAAAATATACATTATCAAATATGGAGCAAGATTTTTATTTTTAATTCTTCTGTTAAAAAGATTGCTGTCTGTCAGAAGGTTCAGACTTGGCTGACTTTGTTTGATCTGGAAAATTAAGCAGGGTCAAACCTGGTTATTATTTGGAAAATAATATTAAAATTATCCAATTAATTAATATTTAAAACCCAGACAAGGCAAGGTTTTAGTCAAAACCTTAAAAAATATTCCAGAGGAAGGTAGCAACAAACCATTTTAACAACAGCAGCAGCAACAATACTGCTGCTATGAAAACTATATGGATGTGTCCTTTAAAGATAAACCCTTTTTCAAGTAAGACTCAACTCTTGGTTATTTAGTGCAGGGATCGCCAACCTTTTGGACCTCAGGGACCATCAACCTCATAATTTTAAATCCCGCCGACCACTAATATGAATTTTGAGTGACAATGGCTTGCTGACGTTGATGGGGAGAGAGAGAGACACAAAGAGAGAGCGAGAGAGAGAGAGAGAGGGGGGGGAGAGAGAGAGAGAG
>BHFT01076686.1:0-20638 GCA_004320025.1 Laticauda laticaudata | reverse complement strand
CTACTGAGTTTTGAGACACACTTCCTTATTCAATTCAATGGGCCATCCAACATGGCTTCGGTTCTGCTCACAAATATATATAACATCATATAGAATGGAATGGAATGGAATGGGATGGGATGGAATAGAATAGAATGGAATAGAATGGAATGGAATAGAATAATAGAGTTGGAAGGGACCTTGGAGGTCTTCTAGTCCAACCCCCTGCTAGGCAGGAAACCCTACACCGCTTCAGACAAATGTTTATCCAACATCTTTTAGGTGAACAAGATCTTCTCCGGCTCAAAAAGTTGTCAAAAATGAGAAGGTGAAGATCTTGTGGGACTTTCAAATACAGACAGATCATCCTTTGAAACACAACATGCCAGATATCACAGTTGTGGAAAACTGAAGCGTAGAATTTATTGATATCTCTGTACCAACAGATGCCAGAGTTGAACAAAAAGAACTAGAAAAAAAATCACGAAATATCTCAACCTGGCCATCAAAACTACATGGTTATGGATGAAACATGTGACAGTGATACTCACTGTCATTAGGGCTCTTGGCACCATGTCTAGGAATTTTGCATATTACATCAAGAATTGCACTTTCTTGCAATAACACCAGTGGAAGTGCAAAAAACTGTTTACTCGGAACATAGTACATCTTAAGAAGATACTTGGTTGATACCTAGGATGCTGTCCGCAACCCTTTTCAACCATTGGTGCCAGTCAATAATATGTGTGATACATGTTTAAATGTTCAGTTTGACTGAGTTTCATGTTTACTGAATAAAAGAGAAAATAATTATAATAATATCCTGCAATGATATCTGTAACACAAGCAAACATCCAGATTTGCCTATCGCAGGTCCTCGGTAAGGACTTGATAGGTAGACAAAAATGCCAAACCCAGCCTGAACATCTGGCTGACTGCTGTGCGATGATCAATAATAGTAATTTTCCTTTTTCGTGTATATTTATTATTTTTATTTCACAGCTATGAAATACGACCATGTGCAGCTGTCCTGAACAATATCAGGTATTCTCTCTCTCCCTCTCTTTTTTTTTCTTTTCCCAGCTTTGCATCCATTAAAACCTCCAAGTTTTCTGCTAATTGCCTGTTGGCAACATGCGGTCTCTGCTAAAAAGCATATTTTCTGTCAAGATTGCATTCATCATTTGGGCTCATTTCTCTTGGCCCTCCACCCATTAGAGCTTCATTGAGAAGGCAAACAGCAGCTTGTGAGTTAGCAAATGAGGAACAAAAAGGACAGAGGAGAGAGAATGAAAGAGAGAGCAAGAACAAGGATGAAAAGGTGGAGACCAATACAGTGTTCATAGGTGATTGCACAACAATTTGGTGTTGTTTTTTTTAAAGCACTGCTTTTGAAGACATTTCCCTTAACCCATTTGCCCATCGATGTGACTCTGAAAATGTGAGTCATTTCCACCCCTCTTTCCAATCCAACTCCCTACCTAGGAGAAACCCTTTTGCAGAATCTACTAGCTGTAGTTAATTCAAGCACTCATCTTGCAATGGATCAATTGTGCAATCATTTCCAAAGACAGCTTGCTGATACTGTCACGGTGCCAGTGCCAGAAGCTTGCTGGGTATTTTTGTCTTGGCAGATGCCCATTCTGTTGCAAAGGTCTGCTGAGTTCTCTCCTTCCTTTTCTTTCAGGTAATATCCAGCACTTTCGTGCAAAAAAAAAACAAAGAAACACCCCCAAAGTGAGAAACCAAAAAGAGTGAGACTTACTGAATTCATCCCGTTTTATTTCGTTTTGTTTTTTTGTCTGTCGAAGATTCTTTTTCTCCTGATCATACAAGGGGAAATTATTCTGCTGGGACTTGTTCCTATTTCACGAACAGAGACTGCACAAGTTTTTGACATGAAAAATGTAGATCATGGTCTTATGTTTTCTTTTCATCTTATAATTGGTCAGGAATTGCTTGGATCTTATACCTGTTGATCTGAAACATTTAGCCAGGTTCGGTGGAACAGGACATGGCGATAAATTTTGTCATGACCAAAGATACTGTTAAATAAGCACAAATGAACAGTGCAGCATAGAAATGATTAGAGGAAAGCTAGTAAAGTCTTAGGCAAAAAAAAAGCCCAAAAACGTAACAAACATATTGAAATGAGTCCGCGTTTCTCAAAACACCAGGGCAATTTGAAATTATAATGGAGTAGTGATGCATGACACTCTTGATCTCCAAGAGAGGATCAATCAAAGGAGATCCTCGTACTGAAAACTCAATAACCACTCAGAGCTATATTACACTTAACAAATCGAACCAGGCGAACACGATGCCCACCAATGACTCAAATCAACAAGCGCCCAAGTCCTCACAGCGATCTCAGCCCCTGCCACAATTGCAACCCATCAGGACCATGTCTCTGAAGTTCTTCAATCGGACCGAGTGCGCCCTCCAACATATATCAGACGTACTTTACATATACATGCTCAGACTCGATAAGTACTTATACACTGTCATATGATCTAGCACTGGTGCGTACAGAAGCCCAGACTATATACAACCCGTATACCAGCAATCACACGTGCCACCAGTCAAGATATCTTCTCTACAGGTATGCTATATCTTCTATATCGCACTCACAGTCTTCTCTGACTACATAGCACCTCTAGTTTAGGGCCACACCTAGCAGTACTTCTCATCCCCGAGGTTATATAGCGTATACACTATAACACAACTAATCACAGATTATATTTAGACTCGCCCTACACGAAAGTGAAGTATATATATACAAAAAAAGGGAAAGCAACCAGTGACACTTGTATAACTAATGGGGAAGCTGGATCAGTGAGCTTGATAAGAGCCACACTACGCATCTCAAGATTCTAAGAGTAGTATCTAAGTCTTATCGTGCGCCCTGGCTAGTGAAACTCTATGACCCGAGAGGAAGCGACCAGGGGAGAGGAGCTGCGATAGTAGCCTTGCCCAACTTTAACAGAAGTACTAATGATAACTTGCGATGCAGACTCGTGTGGACCTGACTCAAGCCCTGTAATCCTAAGCGTCATGCGAACATCAAGTCCCACTCGCACAGGACCTGACGTCGACAGATAGAACTAGACCCAATCCAGGCACCACCTGCTTACACTCCCGCACATGCCACCGCCTGTGGATCATTAATCACATATTGGCTGGTCGTGGTGTTATAAACTCACATAGGCGCGAGAATGAGTACAAAGATGCGAGGTCTTACCTGCCCACTCTCTGCTATGCGTGCGACCTTACTACCTGCAGCTACTCGCAGTCTCTTCCAAATCCACGGCCTGCACCAGCAACCCCTCATACGCTTTATAGCCGAGCAGTCTTCCTCATTCAACCATTCTCCTCCAATATTCTGAGGCGAGCTAAGCCGACCACGAGAGGAGGAAGCGAGCCGTCAAGCTATTTTCCCAAAGCACCCTGAAAGGCCAGTGACAAGGAAGAATGAGATGGAAACTGAAGCAAACAGAGAGAGTTCAATCCTAGAAATAAGTGAGAGAAAAATTTCCTGCACCGTGTGAGGAACAATCAACCGAATGGAACAGAAGTTGCCTTCGGGAAGTTTGTGAGCAGCTTCATCAGATACCTCGGAAGCTTTCAAGAAGCAGATGGACTCTCTGATTATCTGTTTTCTGTATTAAGATATTAACAGCTTTTCTATTGTAGAAGGATCTCAGAAATTAAGTGCTGTTTAACTGCAAAAGGAAGGAGGATAGAGGTTTCAAACATTGTAACACGGATAGGGCCACAATCGAGCCCAAAATTTATGTTGCTAAGCAAGATAAGGGGAGGGGATTTGCCCCATTTTATGACCTTCCTTGCCACAGTTGTGAAGCAAACCACTGCAGTTGCTCAGTGATAACATGGTTGTTAAGTGAATCTGGTTTCCCTGTTGACAATGCTTGTCAGAAAGATGTAAAAGCTGATTACATTATCATATGCCAAGCATCTGAATTTTGATCACATGACCAGGGGGATGCCACAATGGTTGGCAGTGTGAAAAATGGTCACAAGTCATTTTTTTTCAATGCCGTTGTAACATTGAGTGGTCACTCAGTGAACTATCGTAAGTCAAGAACTATCTGCATATCTCACCTTGCAGGTTGAGTTAGCCAAACCTGTTGCCTCTCTTGCACATACACTCAATATTCTGACCCAGCTCCCCAAACACAACAAACCCTCTGAAGTGAACTCAAAGTTTCTTTTATTAGGAGTGTTGGTAGCCCCGGCAAAGTTTTTCTTCTAACAAGTCCACCCAGCCGGAAGATTGTTGTCTGCCACATCTATTCATCTCTGCTCCCTGCCTTTTATCCCCAGAACTAGGGCGGGGCTTCGCTAGCAGTGGTGGCTTTTCCTTCCCAAGGACCGGCCCATGGATTTCCACTGCTCTCCTCTCCTCTGCCTTCTGCGCATCTGCGCTTCAGGTACTGGACCCAGTTGTTCCTCCTCTTCCTCACCAGCCACCTCCACACCTGGGGGCTGTTGACTCTCCATCTGAGGGCTGACAGATGACCCAGGTTCCACCTCTCTCTCTCTCTCTCTCTCTCTGACAGCTCCATTCCCTCTTCCCTCTTGAAGCTCTCAGGTTGCCTTGATGCTGACCCTGATTCCATTCCTCCCCCTCCTCCTCTGATTCGGCTGCTGATTCGGTGCCCAACAGGCCACACAACACTCAAATGCTCCTTTCCCTAATGCAGGCTTCTCCCGTATCGCTCGTCTTTCTTGAATGGATTTATAATCCATCCAATACGGTACTTTTTTTGAACGTGTTACAAAAAGGACAGATTTACAGGAGACAATCTGCCTTGGTGAAGATTGCATATTGTGGCATTTCTAGTCCATATGGGTGTGTAAGACTTGGATTGCAGGCATTTGACCTTCAGAATCTTGCAAATATGAAACCAGACTTCTACTTTTTACAGCTGGAGAAGTCACAGCCTTGTTTCTCCTTGCCTGCGAGGCCATTATTAAAATACAATTTGACTTTTAAAAAAATCAAGTGATATATCTGCCACTCCTAACTTTTTTTTTTCTTCTTTTTTTCTCTCTAGGAAAGCCAACACTTGCTTATACTTCCAGCGTCCTCTTTCCTTCACCCCTCCTGGCTAACTAAGCCTCATTCATTAGCACCTATGATTCAATTGCCCATCATTTAAGAGCTCAATTGCAAATTTAGAGCCACGGGCAAAATCTAAGCAAGGCTTGAAATCTTTTTGCTCATGCCAGAATTAATCTCAAGTAATAACTCCTGAGAGCCTTTGAAAAGGTCTGACTGTAACTTTCTGTCAAGTGCATTATGGAACTGTCTGTACTTAAAAAATAATAATCTTGATTGTGCCACATCCGATCAAAAATTGCTCTGATGGGAAATGGGTACATCTTGCTTTAATACAAAAAAACAGTTCATCGGGGTCTTGTGCTTTGTTGATTGGTTTAATGAGAGGGAAGGGAAAAGGGAAGTGAGAAAAGGGTTAGTACCATCTACAACAGTGGTAGGATTCAAAAATTTTTACTGTTGGTTCTATGCGCATGGCTTGGTGGCCATGGCAGGGGAAGGATACTGTAACATCTCCATTCCCACCCCACTCCAGGGGGAAGGTTACTGTAAAATCCCATTCCCTCCCCACCCCACTAACCTGCTTTCCAGCTCCGTTCTCCTATGCAGGGTAACAAAAGAAAACCCAGCCAATCAGCTGGGACTTGGGAGGCAGAGAATAGATGGGGGCGGGACCAGTCCAAACTACTCCAAATTTCCGCTGCTGGTTCTCCAGAACTGTTCAGAACCTGCTGAATACCACCTCTGATCTGCAACATACAATGTAAGGACTGCAACAACCACTATGTAGGATAAATAGGCAGAGGAAGACTGGTAGAATGCATCCACAAACACCAACTAGCAGTCAGAAGACATGATGAAAGTTCCTTAATTTCACAACATATAGACAGATTTAAGCAGAGTTTCCACTGGGAAAATGTGACTATCTTAGAACCAAGCCAAGTTCAAACAACAGCAGGGAATTCCTAGAAGCCTGGCACTCTGACAAATCAGCCATCAGCAGACACACAGACATTAAGAACTTCTACAGACGATGCAAAAGAGACAGTCAACCATCCCAAAAGTGAACAAAAAGACTCCAGCATCTCTCTACCAGCAATCAGCACCCAGGTCAGCATAGATTAACTCCAAGGTTAACATCATGCCAACAATCAGGTAAACAATAAAGCACCTGAAGGCCAGACAAGGACTCATGGATGGGAATGGATCAAGGAGAGATCCAACCTAGAAACAAGGAAAAAAATTCTGACAGTGAGAACAATCAACTCATGGAACAGAAGTTACCTTCAGAAGTTGTGGGAGCTTCATCACTGGAGGCTTTCAAGAAGAGACTGGGCTGCCCTCTGTCAGAAATGGTGTAAGGTCTCCTGCTTGGTCGGGGGTTTGGACTAGATGACCTCCGAGGTCCCTTCCAACTCTGTTAATCTGTTATTCTATTAATACCCCAATGAGTCTGGTCTCTGGGTGTTATGTGAATTTCGTTGTATGTATATATATGTACAATGACAATAAAGAATTCAATTCAATCAAGAAACTAAAGAGCCAACAGTAAATAGCCCAATCAAAGAACCTCTAAGACTGCAGCCACCAACACTGACAAGCAAGACACTAGAACAGGGGTGTTCGAACTCACACCCCGTGAGCCAGAAGCGTCACATACTGGCTCCGCCCCCACCCGGTTTAGCGAAGGAGAAAAAAGTCCCAATATGTCACATGACGCTGCCATGACGATGCGAGTTTGACATCCCTGCACTAGAATATAAACTGAAAGCACACAGCACTCCTTACTAGCACTGATGATGTTACCTAGCTGGGTAATGAAATGTCTACAAGAAAACAAGCAAGTTCAGAGAACACCAAGGACCCTTCACGTCAACCCTGAGCTACAAATATTCTCCTTTATTAGTGTTATTTCCACTTTATTATAATGCCTTGATAAGACCACATTTGGAATATTGCACTCACGGTTGCTGGAATTGGCCCAAAGGTGCTTTTTTCAAGAGGCAACTGGACTTTCTGGGGTTTTTTTTTTTTTTTTTGAAGAGGCTTCTNTTTTTTTTTTTTTGAAGAGGCTTCTCATCCAAGAAGCAAAACATCTTCAAAGAAAAACCAGAAAGTCTAGTTGCCTTTTGAAAAAAGCACCTTTGAGATAACCATGACCTGGATGACTGACAATCTCCATAGACATTTGCCAGAACTGGATATGTTAAGTTTAATGAAAAGAAGGACTGGGGAATGACACGATAGCAGTCTTCCAATATTTGAGGGGCTGCTGCCAAAAAGAAGGAGTCAACCTATTCTCCCAAGCGCCTGGTGGCAGGAGAAGCAGCAATGAATGGAAATTAAGCAAGGAGAGAAGCAACCTAGAACTAAAGATAAACTTCCTGACAGTGAGAACAATTAATCAATGGAATAACTTGACTCCAGAAGTTGTGAATTCTCCAACACTGGAAGTTTTTAAGAAGAGTTTAGGCTCAGCTGTGGCTGTTAAATTGAGGATTACCTATAATTCCAAGTGTTGTTCTTGGTTCTTGGGGCCAGACAGAAGATACAGAAAAGAGGAGAATTTATGGGCCCAGTTTAATCTCTGCTCATATGATCTTGCCAGGGGTATCTATTGTCACCTCCCAGGCTGAGTTATTGGCAAGACACAAGCCATCTTTCTTGATATGGAACCATTTTATTAACTTGTCTGAAAACAGCTGTCTAAAGACCCTTCTGAAGATGCCTCTGTTTCCAGAAACTTGCTTCTCAGGCAGGCTGGATAAGGCTTTCTATAAGACTATGAAATGTACCCGCTCAGGAGCTGCATTGGCTTACTTTGTGGTTGCGTTCAGGCAACACATTTGGATATGTAAAAAAAAACAAAAAACCTAGCAGATACATTTGCATACCTTTGCGGCTGAGTATCTTGTGGACATCCTGTGCTAACCCGAGACAAGGCCAAGAGAAGGAGGGAGCAAGTGAAAGAATGGGTGGAAGGAGAAAGAGGACAGAGGGAGGGAAGATGGGAGGAGGGAAGGGAGGGAGGAAGGAAGGAAAGAAGGAGGGGAGGGAGGAAGGAAGAGGTGGGAGGTTGGGAGGGAAGGAAGGAAAGGAAGGAGGGAGGGATGAAGGGAGAGAAGAATGAAGACAGGAGGGAAGGGAGAGAGGAAGGAAATGAGAGAGGAAGGGAGGAAAGGAAAGGAAAGGAAAGGAAAGGAAAGGAAAGGAAAGGAAAGGAAAGGAAAGGAAAGGAAAGGAAGGAGTTGGAATTTGTTTTTTTCCAAGCGATCACATTTTACATGGGACTAAATCAGCATGGTCACCCAGACCTTGGGGAGCCAACTTGCAAGCTACAGGCAATATTCCCCAGCAGGAGCAGCACAAGGCCAGCATGAGATGACAAGCTTGTGTTTATATTGCCTCCCGATGGCTCTGTTCAGCTGGTGGGATCAAACGGCTGCAGCCTTGCAATATTGGTTTCATTAAAGGCAACATACATAACTGGCGGATGAGATGGTCTTGAACAGGAATGGCCCACAGCGCAAGATCCTGCATTCAGATCGCCTCTGTTTCTATAATATGAAGGAGAATGTATGTGTGTGTGTGTGTGTGTGTGTGCTGTGTGTGTGTGTGTGTAATTTGTTTTTTTAAGTTTTTGCAGGTACTTACATGTATGCTGTTCAGCTTCCTTCGGGTATTATCCCACGTCATGGTAGTGCTTTTTAAATGTTGTAGCAACGTGTTCAGCAAGGATCTCATCTGCCATATCAGGCTTCTGTATGGAGTTTGTATGTGGGTCAGGTCTCACAGCATTGTGTTTTAAATTTGAGGCTAGCCTATCCTGATTGGTTGGGAGTCTTGGTCTAGTTTATTGGACTTGGAGTTTGTTTGATTGGTGTTTCTGGTTTCTTCTGTCTGTTTTGTGGCTTTTGATTGGCTGGCAACACTCTGTTCCTGTATTGGAGGCTTTCAGTGCAGCTTTGCTTCGTGTGAAAGGAACGGCTGTTATCTATTAGGAAGCTAGGTTTCATCTGGGTGGCTTGGTGGGGGGGTGTTTGAGCTGGAGGCATCAGAGGGAGTCTGTTTGTGCTCAGGTGTTTGCCTGGCTTGTGGTGTGCAGTCAAACAGACCCCTCTGATGCTCCAGCTCAAACAACTACAACTTTTAAAAGGCACTACAATGACGTGGGATAATACCCGAAGGAGCTGAATAGCACACATGTAAGTACCGGCGATAACTTAAAACAAACAAATATATATATATAATATATATATATATATATATATATATATATATATATCTATATATATATATATATATATATAATATATATATTGTAAGTACCGGCGATAACTTAAAACAAACAAATAGATAGATAGATAGATAGATAGATAGATAGATAGATAGATAGATAGATAGATAGATAGATAGTATTGTAGTGAAAGTATATATTGAAACACCAAGAAGGGTCAACCAAGGGTGTATTTACAAAACCTATAGGGATAGGTTTTGTGGCACAGTAAGAAAAAAATGTGATTATCAGCCTTAGAATTCATAAGAAACTCTGCCTAGCTCGTATATTATATTTAATAAGAATAAAACATCGACATGTAAAGAAAAGAGCAGGACTTTTGAGGTTTTTAAAATTATTTTTGATGAAAACTCCCTGCAGTTTTCTTGGCAAGATTTTTTTTCAGAAGTGGTTTTGGCTTTATGGGCTGAAAGAGAGGGACTGGTCTCAGGTTACCCTTCTTCTTGAAAGTCTCAAGTGATGAAGCTCCCACAACTTCTGAGGGCAAGATGTTCCATTGGTTGATTCTTCTCACTGTTGGAAAGTTTCTCCTTATTTCCAGGTTGAATCTCTCCTTGTTCAGTTTCCAACCATTATTTCTTGTCTGGTCTTCAGGAGCTTTGAAGAATAGTTTGACACCCCCCCCCNAGCCCCTCAGTCCTTTTCTTTACTAGACTAGCCAGCCCAGTTCCTGCAACCATTTGTTGTATGTTTTAGCCTCCAGTCCCCTAATCATCCTGGTTGCTCTAACCCTGGTGGCTTGGGGGCCAAGGTTGGACTGGAACTCACAATCTCTTCTTTTCTAGCCTGGTGCCTTAACCACTTGACCAGACCTGGGTATTTTACAGCTCTGGGCCACATCCAGCCCAAATGGCCCTTGTGGGTCAATTAGGAATCAAATGTCAACCCTGGAGCCATCTTTGAACATCTTCAGGGTTGCCACAGGGAGGCTGGATGGAGCTGAGGGAAAGGGAAGGGGGAGTAGAGACAGCTGAGGGGAATATGTTGCCAAAATAATGTTCTTTCTTCTGCGAACCAAGGACAATCTCACCAGCACTTGGAGGGACGTAGATGGGAGCCATCCAGGATGGGGAGTGTTACCTAATTGGGGCCTGTGACCATTGTGTGTAATGGGTGGGGGGAGGGATTTTGGACTTTGAGCTGGGTGTGGAAAATCCAGAGAACTTCAGAGTTGGGTTTTTACCAGCTGTGCCAATAAGACATGCCTAATAAATCTATACTTTGAGGAAGACTCTGGACTGGGAGTTTTGATTTCACTTGGGCTCTTACCCCTGAGTAAATAAGTGCACCACAGATTTGGAGAATAGCTTGACTCTCTCTTCTTTGTGGCAGCCCCTGAAATGTTGGAACACTGCTATCATGTCTCCCTAGTCCTTCTTTTCATTAAACTAGGCATACCCAGTTCATGACCTAATCCACAGGAGTCAAAACAGGTCTGGATGGATGGTCATTTAAAACCACAAAGAAGGAGTCAAGCTATTCTCCAAAGCACCTGAGTGCAGGACAAGAAACAATGGATGGAGACTAATCAAGGAGAGAAGCAACTTAGAACTAAGAAGAAATTTTGTGACAGTGAGAACAATTAGCCAGTGGAACAACTTGCCTCCTGAAGTTGTGAATTCTCCAACACTGGAGGTTTTGAAGAAGAGATTGGAGAACCATTTGTTTGAAGTGATGTTGGGTTTCCTGCCTAGGCAGGAGGTTGGATTAGAAGACCTCCAAAATCCCTTCCAACTCTGTTTATTCTATTCTATTCTATTCTATTCTATTCCATTCCATTCCATTCTATTCTACAAAATAAAACCATGGTTGTGGGAAATAATTACTTACAACATGAGAAGAAAACACCTTTAAAATGGTCACAAGTTCCAGTTATATGCAGCCTTCTTTGAATCCAAGGAGGAAGATTCTGTACCTGCTGTAGATAAGGGATAGGGTGATAGATAAAAGTCAAACTATGATTTGATCTCCTGGTAGATTGATTAGAAGCCATAAATACAAAATATGGAAATTCCCCCCTTCTCCAGCATTTTCATTGTGGGATAGCGTCCACACTTTCCGAGGTATTTTGCCTCGGTCCGTTAACACATGGATCCGAACGGAAAGAACACCTAGGTAAATATCATTCCCTCATTCAACCTTTCAGTGAAAAGAGATCTTCAGTTTTCTAATTTGACTTTTCTTTATTTTAAGGCACTGTTCTGTTCTTTGGGTTTTAAAATTAACTCGTAGACAGAAGTTTTGGAAGTTTCTTTAATTTACTGGCCATATGTGAGAGAATGACTCCCTGCTGTGAAATCTGTCACGGACAAAGAATCAAAAGCAGACGGAAAAATTGATGCCAATATGCCTCGCACCATATGAAAAGAAAAATCAGATGCTTAACCCATGGACACGGGTATTCAGCAGCAATATATTAAGAGCAATGCCAGATGCCCTCCAAAAAGGGCAGAACTCTGAGGCTTTCATCTGATGAGCTATATATGGGCATGTCATACATCCAAGCACATATACAGGGCTTATGACAATGTTATAAGTTGCTCGGGGTCCTTCTTGGGAGGGAGCAGCACCGAGGACCAAATTAATTAAATCAATAAATAGATAAATAAAAATATGTGCATCTCACAAGGGTTCATCAAATGTGATGGAATTTGGTAGAAGGAAGTGTAGAAATTTAGCACCTGTGGTGGGATTCAGCCAGTTTGCATCAGTTCAGGAGAACTGGTTGTTAACTTTCTGCGCAGTTTGGTGAATTGATTGTTGGAAGAAATCATTAGGCCAAAGAACCAGTTGTTAAATTATTTGAATCGCACCACTGGTTAGCACCCACCCCTCTCCTAGAAGAATGAAATATTTTGAGAAATATTAAAAAGGCAGGATATTATATTTCCCTGGATTAGAAATGGAGAAACATGCTCTTGGAAAGCATCCCCCACCTTTCTTAATAGTCCACAGCAGATGTCAGCACTTAAGAGATAAAGAGATAGCTAGCTCTATTAATAAGCAAATACCCTCATCCAAGATCCAACAAAGGTAGGATTAGTCCTCAGCCACAATAAGAATTGCCCAATAAGCCCCTTCACTGAATCACCCTCAGAAAAATCAACCAAGCTTAGCTGAGACAAACACCTTGTAGGATTTGTACTTTGCCAGCTATGACCCCTACATAACCCCTACATGGCCCCATGGGAGTCTGACAACAGTCAATCAAATACATGTTCTTGTACAGGAACAGGAAGCTCAAGTGCAAAGCCCAAGACAAGGTATAAAACACCCACACTCTCAATTCCACGTGGTCAACTGCCCAGAATCACATGTGCTTAGTGGTTCTGCTTCATCAATAAATGGACCCTCTTTTCAATTAGCCTCCAGCCTCCATTTTGTCTCCAGTGCCTTTCTCCTGGCTTGGAAGTGAACCAGATGGATATTTCTTCCAACAGAAGCAAATGAATTTAAGAACATTTGGGCCGTATCAATTGAATCAATCAATCAATAATAGATATGTACGTAATTCTGTGTATCTTGCACAGGTTCCTCAAATGTGATGGAATTTGGTACAAGGAAGCAAATGAATTTAAGAACATCTGGGCTGTATCAACTGAATACATACTTATATAAACAGACAACAGATGAGCCATATTGAATCAGGGCAAGTCCCATCTTAAGCCAACATTTTCTTTCTTGCCCTTGTGTCCTCTGGAATGACCACAAGCAGAAGATAGAGAGATGTCTCTCCCCCTCCTTGGACAGCAAAGGAGACTAATAAGTACTGGAACACATAACACCAGTTATGTCAAAAAAAAAACCACCTTATTATTTACTTATTTTGGCCATGCCATGCAGGGGAATTCTCTGGAGAAAGCAATTATGTCAGGAAAAGTTAGCGGTAAAGCCAGGCCGTCAAAATACATGGTGGCTGGACCCCATCCAAGCAAGTCAGAGTATAGAACAACTCAAAGAAGCTCAAAACTCAAGACTGGAAGATGTGGAGAGACCTGGCCCATAGAATCGCCAAGAATCGGCCACGACTGAATAAATAACACCCTCCTCCTCCTTCTCCTCTGTTATATGAAGGGGTTCCACAAAGAAGAGGGGTCAAGCTATTCTCCAAAGCACCTGAGGGCAAAACAAGAAGCAATGAATGGAGGCTAATCAAGGAGGGAAGCAACCTGGAACTAAGGAGAGATTTCTATAGCCAAGTGAGATAGTTGTTAAGTTAGTTTGGCCCAATTTTACGGCCTTCCTTGCCACAGTTGTTAAGTGAGTCAATGCAGTTGTTACTAACTAACTAACAACATGGTTGCTAGCGAATCTGGCTTCCCCATTGACTTTGCTTGTTAGAAGGTCGCAAAAGTTGATCATGTGACCCCAGGACACTGCAAACATCATAAATATGAACCAGTTGCCAAGTATTCAAATTTTGATCAGGTGATTATGGGGATGCTTTAATGCAGGGGCCTCCAACCTTGGCAACTTTAAGACTTGTAGACTTCAAGACTCCAGCTTAGCTGAGGAATTCTGGAAGTTGAAACCCACAATTCTTAAAGTTGCCAAGGTTGGAGGCCCCTGCTTTAATGGTCACAAGCATGCAAAATCACTTTTTTCAGAGCCATTGTAACTTTGGACAGCACTAAACAAACAGTTATAAGTCAAGGACTACCTGTATTGATTTATCTAGATTTTTTTTCTTTCTTTCCAGTCTAGTCTGCAATGTTGGTATTGCCAAGTGGTCTTCCATTTCTGGTCCTGCTTTATTGACACCCAACCTAGTCAAATTGTTTTACGTAGCCAGGATGTCAGCCGTGAAGTAAACCTCCATAAAAAAAAAAGTTGATGGAAGAGAGATAGAAGAGTGTACAGAGGAGACTTAAGCACAATACATATAAAAGAAAAGCAACAGATGTCTTCATATATAGGAGACAGAGAACTTGAGATTCCAGTGAAGGGAAGAAAACAAAAGCAAAACTGACAGATTTGTCCATCTCAGTTAGACACAAGGGTAAATTTAAAAATGGATCTGATTGTTCAAAAAAAAAAAAAACCACATTGAAGTTCACTAAAAAAAAAGAAGAAGAGAAAAAGAGAGAAGGCTTAGTTCTTTTAAATCTTGGAAAATATCTGCCACAGCCTGCCCTGTTTTTCAGGCTCCATCACTCAAGTTAAAAGCACAGAGACAAGAAGATTCGTTTGACTCTTTCGATTCATGTCACTTTTCATAGAATCAAAAGATTTTTCTCACTCCAGGAATGGATTACACCCAAGCTGCAATTATGTCAACATTGCATAAATATTTGATTATGTTTATCTTCTAAATGGAAAGGGTTCTAATATTAATAATAGTTCCTCCTCCTCTTTGTGGGTGATACTGCTGTGATCATCCACCTCAAACTCACAGTCCGAAGAATGAGATAGAAATGTTTGACAATAAAATATAATCATATGGAAGCATTTATTTATTTATTTTAAAAGGCTGATTTTAAGAACTGAGAAAACTAAAAGACTCAAGGTCCATCCCACCCCTGATAGGACCTAATGCAAACATCTTTTAACACATCTTTGGCTCAGTATTTTAAAAACAGCACATGGATCAAGCCCAGTATTTCCTATTTCAAACCCACAGACAACACAATTGATCTAATATACATATCGATTTTACAGAAAGAACAATGTTTGAAAAGCACTATGCCAATCTAAAACCATCTCTATCTTATTGACCGGCACGGAATATGTGTACTTCTTAAAAAAGCTACCACTTGCCAACAGCACATTTTTTACCTTTTTTTTTTTGCTTCTATTTGTTTTTTGATGAAACCAATTCTTTGGAAAAATCATTCTATAGCTAGACTCAGTTCTCTGCCTAACTATGTCACAACACCTCCTCCCCAGTCTTCAATTATATAGTGATACTCCCTCTTTTTATTTTCTTTTTTTTGTTTTCTATGTGCGTGCTGTTTTTTTTTGTGTTGGGGGTTCTAAAATAACAGAACCAAATCTGCTTAGACCGTTGTGGTAGCCGTTGGTGTGTGAAGGTAGGGAGAGTTTATAATCCTATTGACGGTGGGAGTGGTATTGCTAGGATGTGGGATGGGTGTTTAGGTGTTACTAATTCACATCATTCCATGCAACTTTAGAACAAAACAAACGGTTCACTCTCTTGAGATAAACAAAATTTTGATGTTCCAGGGAAAAAGGAGATGAACTTTGGGTATGCGGGTAGTGTTGGGGTGGGGTGCGGCGTTGTTAATCGAGGGTGCCAAAACGTCTGTAGCGACGGTGCAGAAAACATTATAGCTTACCACAACGCCCTTGAATCTAGGGCCTCAAGTAGCAATGGACAGGCCAAACCGTGAACAGGGGGTTACGACCTGGAGGGATAACCGTGGTGTGGAGGGGTGTCATGTGTTGCGTACAGACAGGATGCGAAAGAGGAGCTATCCTAAACTTAGACAATGTTCTTTATGGGTAATCTCTCGCTGGACATCTGCATAACTGCGATCGAAGCATTCCTGTCAAACTAAGAAGCAACAAAGGATGGTCAAAAATTGCGCGCAGCGTCTATCAAAAAATTCTGTGTGTACCCTGTCAAGGCGAGTGGGGGTGTCGCCCCAAAGGGTAGTGTGTTGTAGGACCAACTCTCTTCATACTCTACATTGAAATTGACCTCTTCCGATCACTATAAGAGCAACGTGTATCTCTTACTGATGATCTTAAAGCTGTTCAATACCACCAGACAACATTGTCTACCCATCAGACAAAACCTCAACTATCGTACCAGCACATGTGTCAAGCACAAGTGGCCAACTTCACAACTCTCCAACAAATAAATATGCTCTGTCTTATCATATTGTAAAAAAAAATCAGCAAAATAAAATACACAGCTGAATATCAACGATTCTTGTTATATATCCAAGCTCTGTCAAGGACCTTGGTATAGCTCAATCTCTTAATGATCTACAGGCTAGAATGTCCCACTGTAAGCTGCACAGTCCAAAAAGGCCATTAAGAGTTGATGTACCTAACCCATACATTAGCTTTTTCTCTGCATAATATCCACACTCTGAACTAGAGCCATACAAAACATTTGCTAGAATCAATACTCGGAAAACAGCTCATCAGTCTGGAACCCACATTCTATGTATCTGATAATTTACATAGTTGAGAAACATCCAGATAATATTTCATCAGACAAGAGTTCTCCACTCCTCTACTCGTGTAGAAAATACCTTTCATGCACACCAGACTTGAATTCTAAGACCTAAACAACCTTGATGTTATTGCCCGTCCTCGTTCTGATCTGCAGTATTGTATACCTAAAATCATACATTGCACCATGTCCATACCTGTATATGGAATTTACCTTCAGCTTCAACCATAAACAACCACCAAAGAACACGCATAATACGATACAAACTCAAGGTAAACCGCACCCAAAAACTTATTGCAGGAAATATGACTTCAGCAACAGATGGTCAAATGTTCTGGAATCATTCTACTAGAACCTCTTGTAGTTTCTTCCCCAAACCCCAAACAAACGTTTACCCTATACTTTCTACTAATTGACCTCACCCCCTTTCCTAAAGACGGTCTGTACGGGGGCGTTGCCGATACCTCCCTTCCCTAATTTTTCTTTTTATTTTTCCGTATATGTTACCCATGTTCATAGCTATTCCCTAACCTACTGTTTATATTATACTTATCGCCTTATTATCTTGTAAGGTAATTGACAACATCATATAAATATAAAATAAATCATTTTCTCATTGTTAGGTTGGTTTGCACAGTCAAAGCACCAGATGGTTCAGGGACTGGAAATGACATTTTGTCCTACCTATTGGTCTCCCTTCCCTAATAGAGCCTGGCATAGGCAGAGGTCGGCACCAGAGTGGCATCAGCAAGGTTCTGACAATGCTTCTGGAGAAAACTCGGGTAGGCGGTAAATTCTTTGCAGTATTTCACTAGAACCGCAATCCCACCTCTGACTGGTCCCTTCCCCATCTATTCTCTGCCCTCGCCGAGTTGGAGTCCCGGATGTGGATCAGCTTAGTCTTCTTTCTGTTGGCCGCGCTGCCGACAGGAAAGAACACGAGGCCTGGAAGAGCGAGTGTGGTTACGTGGGGATGGGGAGAAAATGGATTTACTGCGAGTCAGTCGTTCCCGGGGGGGGGGGGGCGTGCGCGAGATGCCGGCGATCCAATGCCACATCCAGCAGAAGATCTAGTAACAAAAAATTTGGAATTTCCCGCCACTGATGGTGGATGTTGATTAGTAGGACATGCCATTATGTAGGATATGTTGTTGTTGGTCGTCATCATTCAGTCATCGGATGAGGTCAGCCGGATGCGGTGCTTTTTGTCGAATTTTCTTATCCAATAACAGGATGAAGTTGCTTCTGCTGAGGTTTGTCGAGACTAAGGGGTACGAGTCCGGAACTGTTCGCTTTTGGCCAAACTGACGCCACAATACTGTGTGTGGTCCCCCCAGAGAGTAAAGGGCCGCGCTCTCTTGATAGTTTTTTTTCATGCCATTCACTAGAGAGTCAACAAGCATCCAGTTTATTCGGACAGAGGGAATTCATCCCTAGCCTGACCGAACCTCACTTGCACAGCACCGGATCCTTTTTGCTGGTTCGAGACGGATCAGCAATATATACACTCCATTCTTCTGTTGGTCCCGCAAAACAGTTCTTCCTGAATTGAGGACGTGTGCGAAACCCTCACCCGCGAAGCGACCCTTCATCTTAGCTTTCCAAAGGCCTTCCAGGACAAACCTTTGCCTGCCTACTCGGTGTGCGCGAACTCCCGGTTGACCCAGCATAGATACATGCGGCCCCAGCAAAGGAGTCAGGTTGCTCAGCCTGGCCGAGACCTGGCT
Source organism: Laticauda laticaudata (assembly GCA_004320025.1). Lineage (NCBI taxonomy): Eukaryota > Metazoa > Chordata > Lepidosauria > Squamata > Elapidae > Laticauda > Laticauda laticaudata. The sequence continues at coordinate 2,408 of BHFT01076686.1, read as the reverse complement.
GCCCAATGCGTCCCAAAGGTATCAGTAGCTAGGCAATCTCCCCAAATGCCCCCATTTCCCGGTCCCACCCCACCCCTAGCTTCAAATTTTTTACTCATTGTGCACCTTACCTACTGGCACGATCACCGGCAACCGTGGATTCCTGCCCTTAAATCAGAACCCAATCAGGTCACCATGCTCATACCGGGGACTAAACTTAATTAGGCTCTATTTTTGGGCCCTGCGCTGGTCGATAAAAATCAAGCTAGACGTTAATTTCCAGCGTGGGTTACTTTATTTGGGCCAAACAGCATTTGCTGATTGTTGTCAATTCAAGAAATTGTTTTAGGTCTTTTTAGCCAGTACTCGCTTTTGACTCAAGTGGGCATTCATACTCTCTGTCGGACTGCCTTGGTTCCACCTGCCATTATTTCTTGCTATGTGACCTAGTCCCCCACCAATTTCCATTTCAATTATCTTATTGTCTTCTTTCTTCTTGTGTCTCAATGTATCATTTATACTGGTTCCATTTACTTCTCTTAATTCACTTCGCTGCTGTCAGACAGCTTTCCATCATCTTCCGTTGTATCTTCGATGGTATCACCGAGCCATGTTAATCTTTCCCCAAGCTCTTTATCCACTTGTAAGAGTCTCCCAAGGGCAAAGACAGCCAGCATGAGGGATACCCCCAGACTAACATTGATCACATCTGCCCACAGCCTGCAATCCTCGACCAGTACTGTGGCAGATTATGGCCTATCTTCTTCCACATCGCGCACTACTCGCCCCATGAGGTGGCGAGAGTGTGCGAGGGCATTTCACTCGCCTGATATCATCCAATATCTGCCTTTTCCACATGCACTGTTGTGAATTTGCCCCACCCACGATGGCTATCTTCGAAAGTCTGTTTTTACAGAGCAATTTGGCGCGGGCGCAAGGGGGGGTGGCCTGGGTGGGTAGAGTGGATTGACGCGCGCTACCTTTTCTGTTCTTTTGACTCACAGGTGTTGCTTTTTGCAGGGGGTGGGGGTTGTTGGGGTGCGTGTGCGGTGCGCTGACGCTTGTCGTGCGCAGGGGTGCTTTTGTCTTTGCGCAGGCGATGCGTGTGCGTGGGGCGGATGGATTGGGGCATGGTGGCTTATCAGGAGCAGGGGCCAAGGGGCTGTAAACGTGGTGAATGGGGTTGGCGAGCGGCAAGCCCAGAGTTGAGGAGCAGAGAGCGCAGGAGCTGCGGTTGCATCTTGCATTAGATGGTAGGTCGGATGTTCGAGTGTGCGGAGCGCTCTTGATGTAAGAAATGAGTATGCTGTTGCAGAGATGCTTACAGATGGCGGTCGCAGAGAAGGTGAAGGGATGGAGAGAGTGAGCCGTGTAGCTGGCGGTCCGATTGAGCGTTTGTATTCGTTCATTTTCAAAGGTTGGTGAAGATGTGAGTTTACGAGAACGAGGCTCGCAGAAGGAGGGCTGCGATTATGGTTGCCACTGCGCCAGACGCCTCTGCCGTTTTCGTGCAAAGCCGTGGGTGGGTAGATATTATATTGTAGCGGGGGATAGATGGTTTGGGCAGTTTTAGGAAGAAGAGCCCTTGAAGGGTAGGTGTAGTTTACATGGGACAGGATTGATAGATGGGCGGGCAGGAGGGAACGTGAGCGAGGGGAGCAGGTGCCAGCGTGTGAGCAGGCAAAAAGACACGATTTCCGTACAGGACTGGAGTGGCCGCCTCCTCCTTTTCCCCCAGCAACTGTTTGTTTGAAGCATCCCTCAAACATAATAATCAACACTTCCTTTGCAAAGCAGCGACGGAGCTGTGAATAAAACCATCAGAAAAATATTAACATTAGCTAATTATTCGCCCTGCCTCTAATCATCGTTAAGGTCTTAGAATAATTTTTCAGTTGCTCACACTTATGTGAGAGAAACGCTAAGTGTAAAAACATTTCTCTGGAAAGATAAATAAATGCATCCAGGTATGGGATCCACCTTATAACTCTACTGCAATTAAATTATACTTTTTTTTCCCGCCTCTCTAAAATCCTAGTTTGACTTTTTACAGCTGTCCTCGCCTTTCAACCATAATCCGCTGTTCTGTTTTTTGATCCTTCAAAATCTCTGACCACAAAAATTACACATGCTCTGCCAACTCAGCAAAGCCTCAAACTGCTGATTCATCAACAGACACTATTATTGCAGTCTGTCATCTGCAACCTCTATTAAAACTGTCTTCTGTTTGTTCTGCAACCACTCCCAACCAGACAGTCACAACTTCAGGTGGTTAAATTATAGCGACCTCAGAAAAACAATCTGCTCACCCAACCTGCTGCGGTCCCATCAGGACCTGTATTCTGCACGTGCCAAAGAGCTAGGAAAAATATTTACAGACCTTCAACACCCTCGAACTAAAACTTTTCAACTCAGCTCTCTTCCCCTGG
>BHFT01076682.1:0-17621 GCA_004320025.1 Laticauda laticaudata | reverse complement strand
TTTGGGGCACTTTTGAGAGCGGATAACAATGGATGGAACATTTTGCTCGTCCGTTGTGTCCTTTTTACAAACGTTTTACATCCATCGGCCAATGTGACAGGGCCTTTAAGAAGAGATTGGATAACCTTTTGTTTGAAATGGTTGAGGAGGTGGTTGACCTCCAAGATGCCTTCCAACATTTATTCTGTTATTTTTGTCGTCATCATCATCATCATCATCATCATCATCATCATCATCATCAAGCATGAACCAGATAGAATAGCCAGTTTAGTGATTTGCAACTCACAGTCCTTTAAGCTAATGCTGAAGTAAAATTCAAAATCCAGTTGATCATGGAATTGATAGGTATGCCTCATTGGGTCTTTCACCCCAGATAGCAAAAGATCTTCGGCCAAGCCTTGAATGCTCAGACATTTTGGAATGATGAAATAACAAATAGGAGATGAGTTTTGACTCACATGCATTTTTCCTTTTCCAGCCACTTTATCTCAGAATAACTTTTCAAGTTGAGAAGGGCTATCTGACTATCACTTTAGATGCATGCACACAGTGTCCGTAGCTCTGTTTGCTGTCATAAAATTGCAAAAAGCAGAGTTATATCATTATGCTACAAGTTCCACTTCTCTTGCCTGTGCCTGTGAAAACCAGTGGGTCTTGTAGCATAACATCACAACATTATTTTGATCAGTTTGAACTCTTACATATTTGCTCCCTATGAGTTTAACTGTTGTTGCTGCTGTTTAACACCTTAATTATTCTCTCTATTCCTTACTACTTATAGTCATTTCTGAAAATATAGCTTCAAAATGAGGCTGAAAGCACATAAGCTCTTTTTCTATAGGAAACTCAGTTGGACCAGATCAGTGCATATCATGAATAGTGGCCTTTTTGAAACATTTCAGTAGCCTTCTCCTGTCATTTAGTAAAACTGGATAACTTGCTCTGTAGGGCCACCTGTTTTCTCTAATGTTCCATTGTTGGAGTATCTTTTCCAGCATTGATGACACTGATGAGAATTATTCTGTACAGACATTTAGACTACATCTTGTAGCCATGGTTCTGAGTACTTGGGAAAAACACATGTTTTTTTTCATGCCACTTCCTCTCGTCTTCCTTAATGGATTATAAAGGGCTCTTCAACTTTAATATGAATTATGTATTCACATTGTGAGACACCTTGGAAATCTTTGCAGTAATAAACTATTAACAACATCTCCAGATGACTTCATTTATATATAGAGAAAGTAACTTTAGTTAATGGAGAGTACAACTCCATTGTTAAATGCATGCATTGTTACCATGCATTGTTTGAAAAAAAGTCTTATGCTTTCAAATTGAGTATATTTGATCCTGCTGACCAATTTCCCACTAGGTTTCAGATTGGAGCCCTTTTGAAACAGCTGGCATTGGCTCTGGGATTTTAGGGATGTGAAAAGTGTATTCAACCAAGTTTTCATCTATTATCATTCTTCAGTTACATACTGATCTTGGATGATAACTCCAGGTCTTCTACCATATTTAAGAAATTTTCACTGGCAATAGCATGCTCCATTATTCTTTCTTGTGTCTCTATATTTATTTTGTGCATTCATCTTGAAGTTCCCATCATTGTCAATCAGTCATATACCACTTGTTCCACACCTCTGTTTGTATCTTTCTCCTTCAGAACCCAATTCTATCTCAAATCTTTGTCTTCTCATCCAGGCAGCCAGGGGGTGGGGTTAGAGAGCAAACCTAGAGCCAACCAGTAAGAACATAATATAAATCAGAAGCATAAAACAGCAATAAGGATCTGAGGCAATAAATAAAACTTTAGTTTGGCTTGAATTTAGTGGCTAATCCTATTGTTCCAAAATAGACTTCTAGCTCCCTACTGAATGCCATCCTTCATTCATTCTTGAATTGGCAGTAAACATTGTTTCTCCTGTTGATCTTTATCTTTATCCTGTTACTATAGCCTTTGTTCTCAATCTGTCTCAACTAACTTTTTTTGCTAAGGTAATGGGTTACAAACACAAGCAGATTTGTACTCTTCAAGCCTGCTCTTGAAGGATATCAAAATAAGGACTGGAAATATTTTAACCTAAGTGCAACAAAAGACTTGTAAATCTATCTTACTCATGAGCTTGTGATGAAATGAAGGCAACTTCAACATCAAAAACATGTTGCCAAGATTTGTTTGTGCTGTATTTAGGTGCAAAGGGAGGGCCATTGCAGGAAGGGTAGTAAAACTTGAAAGCAGTTGCCGGAATGCTATTTTTAAGAATCTAGAAGCTCTTATGAACACCCAGCATTTGATGATATTCACTAAAGGGCATTTTTAGCGTCTAAAAGCAGAAGGTGTTGAATATTATGGCTAATGGCCTGTGTATTGGTGAGATGGGTGGCACACCAGTCAAATAAATAAATAATAAACAAACAAACAAACAAATATCTGAAATGAAAGTTATTTAAGATACATGCAACATAATATTCAGAATTCAGCTGACTACTGCATCCTGAATCAGCTTCATTTTCAGGATGTTACAAAATTTGATATGTTTATTTGATTTACTAGATTCTGCTGTAGGTGATTACATGTATAAAACCCCAATGACAATTTTAACCCCTATAGAAAATATGAGTGTAGAAAAATCAAAACAATTTCATCCACTACACACTGTTAAAACTCTTGCTGACCACATGTGTTCCAGAACAGGGGTGTCGAACTCATTTTCATTGAGGGCTGCATCAGAGTTGTGTTTAACCTCAGGGTCTGGGGTGGAGGTAGGTACGTCCAGCTTGACATTACTTGTATCAGGGGTGCTTGTGGCCTGAGCACTCTTCCAGAGAAAATGGGCTCCCAAGCTCCGTTTTTGGTTGGGAAGGCCTCCTGCAACTCTCTACCAGTAAAAACGGAGCTCAGGAGAACCACGTTTCACTGGCAGAGGCACCATGGGACAGTCCTTCATTATTTTCAGGGTGGCTCCATGGGCCAGATCTAAGCACCTTGTGGGCCAGATCTGTCTCCTGCTCCTTGAGTTTGACATCCCTATTCTAGAAGATAATTTTGATGTAGAGTTTCTGCTTATTTATTTGAATGAATTATATAGATGCTATCTATATAACAAAAATAAAAAACTCACTAAAAATAAAAATCAGGTACCTCACCAACAAGCAATGTAATCTTCAGACTCCAATCTCATTCTATGTGGGTCTATGTGTGATAAGTCATGTAACATAAATGTTACTAAAACCCGAATCACAGAAAGAAAGTCTCAGTGGTTAAATGGTCAGTAACTGCTATTTTCCAAGCCTCTTGCTAAAAACTCGTAAATCCTAATCTGTCTGCCTATTGTTATCAATGGCAGATGGATTTCACTGAAACTGGCTCACACCCACACTCTCCTGCCTGATAACTCACAATCAGGAAATTATATCTATCTTGTTACTTATCCCATTGTGGCAAGATGGGATGCATGCTTTAAGTCTTACCTGGCAAGAGTAATTACAGAGAGATTGAGGTATCAGTTAACTAGAGACCTCAATCTCTCTGAAATTACACTTGCCACATAGAACTTGAAGTGTACATCTCATTAAATTTCTCATTTGCAGGAGAAAGATGTCACCCTAAAAAATCAGAAGGGAACCTTCAGATTAGTTCTAACTTTCAGAGGAAACTAATCCATATAAGAACAAAATTACCTTGTATGGACCTGTCAAAAATCCACGAGAGCTACTATGCCTGTGAGAGATCTGTTTCTGAGAACAACTTACATTAAAGCTAAAGCCCCTGTCACACTGCACCAACGGATGCAAAGAGGATGTAAAACGGACAAAAAAGGCTTGCCATCCGTTTGGTTAATGTGATGTATCGTTCTGTACTCACTGCCTCCGTTTTGCTTTCCTCTCTAGCTGATCAGCATCTGTCTATTGACTTCATCACTCAGAAAGTTTTGAGCTGCTCAAAACTTGCGCAGAAAATGTATTCCAATTCGTCTGTTCTGCATCGCTAGCATTGCTAGCATCCGTTCTGCATCCGTACGCATCCGCTATATCCTTAGGCATCCGCTGCCACATCGCGCAACTCATCGCTCGGACGCAGGGAGGAAGCGGAACGCGCACGGCAGAACAGATGCAGACGGATGCAGAAGGAGCTAGCGGAAACAAAGCGTTTAAAATGGAAAAACGTTTCGCACAGGGACCTATCTCGGATAGTTAGAGATGTCTGAGGATGGCCTCAGAGGATGCAAGGACACATAGTGGAAAACCTATACTGCCTATTAAAAAGGACGCGGAGCAACACCTGGATCTCACTTTTCAGAACGCAGCCTGTGCGTGCTGACTCTTCAGCCTTCATCTGCCTCTTGCTCTCCCCACGCACTCCATCATGTCCACTGGAGTCGCTAACAAGAGTCCTTTGGAGCCACCATCACTTCTGCAACGGCGAAGCCATCTAAGGGTCTGTGAACTCTACACGGGAAGAAAAAAAGCGGCCAGAAGCATCTGGGCTTACGAAGATGGTTCACCAAAAAGCACAGGGCCGGACTGTACAACAGCTGAGGTGGAGCTCAAGAACGAAGACACTTGGGCATTCCAGAACTTCATGAGGATCGCCTCCAGCCATGTTGACGAAACTTGCTGCAGCAGGCTGAGACCCAGGTTGACCAAGCGCAAAACACCAAATTCCGCCAGCCTGGAACCCTGGCTCAACGATGGCACTCACTCTGCACCACCTTGGCCTCAGGACACCTACAGGAGCATCAGTACGTTGGAGGTGCACACAACACCAATCCAGAATTGTGGTCAGAGAGTGGTGCAGCCATTCATCGAAGAATATACAAGGAGGATCTCCCTCCCAGTGCCCCTCTACTGGAAGAAGGATGGAAGAAAGGCAGGAGCAGTGGTAATCAGAGGTGGAATTTCCAACACAGCCGTTGGAGCCCATCGATGCAACCGCACTGGCCTGCAAAAGCCGCACAGCGGAACTCATTGGTCCTCTTATCAACAACTACAAGGGCTCTTGAGCATCATCCTCGTCGCCATGGTCGATGCTGGCTACAAGTTCATGTACATCATGCTTCAGGCAACGGCTCATCTTCAGATGCCAGGATATACCAACGCAAGTGACCTCAAGGTTGCTGGAACCAACCTCATCGTGGGCTTCCCAGAATCCAGACCCCTGCCCAAACCGACACGCAAGATGTGCCCTACTTCATCAATGGGGATGAACGGCCTATCTCTCACAACACCTACCATCATGAAGCCCTACACCTCCCAACATACCTCCACCGGAAGAGAGCGATCTTCAAACTAACAGGCTGTCCAGGCAAGGCGGGTGGTGAAGACAAGCCTTTCGGCATCTGGCAACAGGATTTTCCGGATAGCTCTCTCAACCACCATGCAGGCATCGCCCAAGTACCATGAGGAACATCGATGGAAGCTTCATGCATACCTGCACAATACTTCATGCGCACCCACTACCCAGTCTTGCAGAACAGGCTCGCTGGACTCCAACAAGGCAAATGGGGACATGAAGCCTGTACGGCAATAGGAAGAAAGGGCGAAACCTGATAGACGACGAGAGTATGTGCCAAGGCCCCACACAGAACCTCACGTGAAGGGAAGAGCAGCGCAACCTTCCTGAAGACACTGGTTAGCAAACTCCCCAGCTGGAGCAGTAGAGTGGCAAGACAGGCATGATAGATGTGTACTGGATGCCTTCCTTCAGCCTGTCTTCATCACACGGATGAAGATTGTGCCATGGTTGTTGAGTGGCCCTACACATGGAACGAGCCAGGCATTTAATAAGAGTTGTTTATGTTGACAAGTGTGGAATGATTGATTATATCTGTTATTGATAATAAAAGGGCCATAGGTGTGACACCTGAGGGTGTGTGTGGACCCATACAGTCCCCACTATGCTTGCACTTGGGGTTATCTATCCCACAGCTATTACCCATACCAAAGGTATCCCTGCCATTCAACAGCAATCTCAACCCATTCCACTCGTATCTCTAACCCATCCCAACAAGCATGCAAATGCCTAAATCATTTCTAAAAGTTTCCACAAGATTTAATTAAAAAGAAATGAACAAGTGTATGAATCAACAATAGACTTTATTAACAAGAAGCTATAAGACAAAAATGAGTCTCTGGCACTTCCTCTTGGTCGCTCAGTCTCAGGGGTGAAGGGTCCAGGTGCTGTGGAGGTGGCTGAGTGCTGGAGTGCTTGTTCATCAGCTCCTCCAGAAGCCAGAAAGCAGCAGAAGCCCAGCCCCAGAAGAGTGGCCTGTAGCTGCAGAAGCCCCAGACAGAACCAGAGATGAGGGCCAGGGGCGGTATTGGTAGCCTGTCATTTGCAATGGCTGGCAGCAAGAATAGGCTGAGGCTTGTGTGACTTCCTATGGGCTTGTTGCGGGTTGCTGGCTAGGCAGGGAGGCTTGCAGGAACCAAGGCGGGCAGAAGGCTGGCAGGGAGGCTGGCAGGGGGCCAGGCACAGGCTGGCAGGAAGGCTGCAGGCATGGCGGCACCAAGGCTGGCAGGCAGGCATGCACCAAAGGCTGGCAGGAAGAGCTGGCAGGCAGGCAGGCAACCAAAGGCTTGCAGAAAGGCTGCACAAGGCTGGCAGGAAGGCTGGCACCAGGCTGGACAGGCAGACATGAACAAGGGCTGGACAGGAAGGCAGGCAGCAGGAGCTGGAGGCAGACTGCGCAGCAGGCTGGCAGGCAGGCAGACAGCAAGGCTGGCAGGGAGGCTTGCAGCAAGGCTTGTAGGCAGGCATCAGGCAGGGCAGGGCAAGGCTGTCAATCCATTCCGGCAGCATTATTTCCTCTGAATGGTGACCTGCATCCAAGTGCTTATATATATCCGCAGGGCTGACGCAATTGCATCCTCCCCACATGCGCAATTAACGCTAGGTATCATTCGGCTTCCGCTGTGATCCGCTAGGCTTCCGCTCTGCATCTGTTCATCACGTTCCGCGTCTGCTTTGCTGAGGCCCCGGAGCCCTGGCGGATGTGCCATCCGCCTCCATTGCTTACCATCGATAGGCTTCCGTTCTCATCCACTTTCCATCACCTGCGTCTCCCCGCGTCCCGTTCCTTTCGTAGTTATCCGCTCCGTTATGCAAAATTTTTGCCCTTTTGAAGCGATAACAATGGGATGGAAGCATTTTGCTCGATCCGTTGTGTCCTTTATACTAATTGTTTTGCATCCCATTGGGCAGTGTGACAGCTTCTTTAGGGAACAGCTGTGACCATTTTCTCACTTTTGGCTTCCTTTTTTTTAGCTGCAGTTCATCATTGGTATATGTTTTTATCATATTGATCATTAACATTGCATAAACAGTAATAGTAGAGCCACACCTCGCACTAATCTAAAGCAAGCAAACTACATCATTGGTTTCTTGTGATATGTAAATTGGTAGTAGATTACTAGCCTTAACCAACTTGAGTGAAATTTCCCCCAAATGAGAATTTTTGAATCTAGTTTAATTTGTACTCATCTCATCATGTTAGAAAAATAACATATCAACTGACATCAGTGTGGATACTTCATGCCTTTTAAAATGCTGGTCTTCAAGTATCGATGTAAAATTTACAGTTTTATCAGAAGAAATTTCATTACTGGCTGTACATGTAATTGTTCGCATCAAGCAATGTGTTCATATTCCTTGCTCCTGAATTTAGAGGGTTTTAGAGGATCTTCCTCAGTTAAGGCCATCCTTTGGCCCTGTGATAAAAGTATTTTTTTCTAGTTGGAATGCCTATTTTATTCTTGGCCAGCTATTTTAAAGATCTAATGATTGTAGGTGTCTCTATGTAGGCTTGATACTTTGATATTTTGGACCCTTGAGCTTGATGCCCTGGCTTTTGGTTGTCTTGAAATAAGAAGCCAGGCAATGAAATGACTGGATTAATCATGTGCAGAATGGGAACTACTTAACTGTTCTCAAGGACACATTTTAAGTAGCCTATCAGGGCATTGAAGACCCTCCATGTCTAACAGACTCAGGGTTATAGTAATGGTGTGTAAGGAACAGATACTTGTTTCAGTTCTGGAATAGAAGCTCCAGTTGTCACCAGAAACAAACTCAATTCAAATATTTTCTCTTTCTGTTTCTTTTTACTGTTTTATTTAAGGTGTAAAAAGAAAAGGAAGAGAAAATATTTGAAATGGTTTGTTTCTGTGCACATTGGATGCTTCTATGCAGCACTGAAACAAGTATCTGTTTCCTTACACAGCATTACTATAACCGAGTCTTTTAGTACTTGGAGGGTCCTTTCATGGACCCTTGATAGGCACTATAAATGTGTCTGAAAGAACAGTTAAGTTGAGTTTCCCATTCTGCACATGTTTAATCAAGGTCATTTCATTGAATTGGCTTCTTATTCAGAACCACAAGCCAAGGGCATGTTCAGTCAAGGGTCCAAATATCAGTACTCAGTCCTAATAGAACACCTAACAGCATTAGATCTTTAAAAATAGTGGCAATAATAAAAAGGCATTCCAACTAGAAATATACTTAGCCAGGGCCAAAGGATGCCTTAACTAGAGGAAGATTCCCTAACCTTAAATTCAGGAGCAAGGTATGAAAAACCTGGCTTGATGCGAACATTACATGTAAGCCAGTTAATGGAAATTTCTTATCTTGGATAAAATCTGTAAATTTTACATGCAGATACTGAAGCCAGCATTTTAAAAGGCCATGAAAGTAGTCACATTGCAGTTGATATGTTGCATTTTTTCTACATGATTGAGATGAAGTACAAATTAAACTAGATCAAAAATTCTAATTTGGCGGGGAAATTTTCACTCAAGTGGTAGGCTAGTAATGCTACGGACTAAATTTACATATACAAGAACCTATGATGTAGTTTGCTTGTTTTAGTTAGTGCGAGTGTGGTGCATGATACATATTACTTGTTTAGTGCAATGTGTAAGAGCAATATGGATAAAAAAAAACTATGATTACCAATGAATAGAACTGCGCTAAAAAAAAGGAGCCAAAGTTGAGAAAAAGTCCAGCTGTCCTTAGGCCCTGTACATGCCCACGGATGCAAAACATTAGTAAAGGACACAAACGGACGAGCAAAATGTTCCATCCATTGTTATCCGCTTCAAAAGGGCAAAATTTGCATAACGAGCGAGTAACCGGAAAGGAACGGAGCGGGGAGGACGCGGGTGGATGGAAGTGATGCAGAACGGACGCCTAGCGGATGGAAGCAGAGGAGGCGAATGGACTATCCCAGGGCTTCCGGGGGCTCAGCAAAGCAACGCTGAACGGTGAGCAGATGCCAGAGCGGAAGCCTAGCGGATGCACAGCGGAGCCGAATGGATATATCGGCTAAGGCGAGGTTGGGGAGGATGCATTGCGTCAGCCCTGCGATATAAGGAAAGCAGTTGGAAGCCAGGTCCATTTCAGAGGAATAAGCTGCTGCCGGATGGATTGACAGCTTGCTGCCCTGGCCTGTCATGCCTGCCTACAAGCTTGCTGCCAGCCTCCCTGCCAGCCTTGCTGGTCTGCGGCCTGCCAGCCTTGTGGCAGCAGTCTGCCTGCAGCTGCTGGCCTGCCTTTTCTTCGCATCCGTGGTCATGTCTGCCTGCCAGCCTTGGTGCCCAGCTTTCTGCGCCTTTGGTGCAGCCTTCATGCAGCTTGGTGCTTGCCTGCTGCAGCCTTCCTGCCAGCTTTGGTGATGCCTGCCGCCAGCCTTGAGTGCCTGGCTGCTGCAAAGCACTTCTGCAGCGTTGGTGACCTGCGCATCCTGCGCCTTCATGCCAGCCTCCTTGCCCGCCTTGGTTCCTGCCAGCGCGCCTGCGAGCAACCACAACGATAGAGAGAAGCACAGCAAGCCTCAGCCATCTGGTGCCAGCCCTTTGCCAAGAGTGACAGGCTACCATCCGCCCCTGGCGCCCTCACTCTGGTTCTGCTGGGGCTTCTGCGCACAGTGCTCACTCTTCTGGGGCTGGGCTTCTGCGTTCTGCTTCTGGAGGATCGATGACAAAGCACTCCAGGCACCAGGCCACCTCCCACTAGCATGCCCTTCCCCTGAGACTGAGCGACCAAGCAGGGTGCCAGAGACTCATTTTTGTCTTATTAGCTTCTTGTTATAAAGGTCTATTTTTGATTTCATACACTTGCTTCATTTTCTTTTTAATAAAGTCTTGGTGCGAAACTTTTAGAAATGATTTAGGCATTTGCATGCTTGTGGGATGGTGTAAGATTACAGTTGGAATGGGTTGGATACTGTGGATGGGCAGATACTTTTGGTATGGGTAATACTGTTGGGATAGAATAAACCTCCAGTGCAAGGATAGTGGGAACTGTGGTCCACACAACCCAGGATGCCACACTATGGCCCATTTTATTATCAAATAACGAATATAATGCAATCTACAACACATGTCAACATAAAACACAACTTTATTAAATGCGCTGTTCATTGTAGGGCCACTAACTTAGGCATGGCACAATCCTAATCCGTGTGACTGTAGACAGCTGAAGGAAGCATCCATTCACACTATCATCGCTGTCCTTGGCCACTGCTACCTGCTTCCAGCTGGTGAGTTGCAAGCCCATGTCTCAGGAGGTTGCGCTGCCTTCTTCCCTTTCACGTAGGTTCATGTTGGGCCCTTGCGAATCCTCATGTCTGATCAGGTTTGCGCCTTGTGGCGTCCATTCCCGGCAGGCTCCATGTCCCCATTGCCGTTGTTGGAGGTCAACGAGCCTGGTTCTGCAAGACTGGTAGTGGGGTGCGGCAGACGATTGTTGCAGGATAGCATGAGCTTCAGCGAGTTCCTCATCGCGTCTGGGCGATGCTGCTGTGGGAGAAGTACCCAGGAACCTTAGCGTGCGATGCAAAGGCATTCTCCACAGCCCCCTTGCCTGGAAGCCATGTCAGTTGAGAGTTCTCTTCACGAGGTGAGGTAGTTGGAGGTGTCAGGCTTCATATGAGGTAGGGTTGTGAGGAGAAGGCCGTATCCCCATGATGAAGTAGGGCCACATCTTGCGTGTCGTTGGGAGGGGTCTGATCTGGGAAGCCCACGATGGGTTGGGGTTCCAGCCTATCCTTGAGGTCACTTCGTTGTCATTACCTGGCATCTGAGATGAGCCGTGCCTGACAGCATTGATGCTTACATGAAACTTGTAGCAGCATCGACCATGCGGCGACAGGAATGAATGCTGAAGAAGCCCTTGTAGTTGTGGATAAGAGGACCATGAGTTCGCTGGCGCTTTGCAGGCCACGTGCTTGCCATCGATGGCTCCAACGGCCTATGTGTGGGAAATTCCACCTCTGATACCACTTGCTCCTGCAACTTTCCTTCCATCCTTTCTCAGTAGAGGGCACTGAGGAGATCCTCCTTGATTACTTTCGGATGATGGCCTGGACCACTTCTCTGGCACCAAAATGCTGATGGTGTGGTGTGGCACCCTCCAAACCGTATCCATGCTCCTCGTAGGTGGTCCCTGAGGCCAGTGGGTTGCAAGAGGAGTGCCATTCTTGAGCCAGGTTCCAGGCGCCGGCCGAGTTGTGGTGTTCGCCTTGGTCAAACCTGGGGTCTCAGCCGCTGCACAATTCGTCAAAACATGGCTGGAGGCATCCTCATGAAGTTCTGGAATGCCCAAGTTGTCTTCGTTCCGAGCTCCACATCAGCTTGTTGTACAGTCTCCTCTGCCTCTTTGGTGTAAACCATCTTCGGTACCAGAATGCTATCTTGGCCGCCTTTTTTCTTCCCGTAGTAGAGTTCACGAGGCCGTAGATGGCTTCGCAGCTGTTGCAGAAGGATGGTGGCTGCCAAAAGGACCTTTTGTACATCACCACGGTGGACATGACTGGATGTGTGGAAGAGCAGAGGCAGATAAGGCTGAAGAGTCCGCACCACCAGGCTCTGTCTGTTCGAAAGTGAGATCCAGGCTGAAGTGCCTCCCACTTTTTATAGGCAGATTAAGGTTTTCCACTATTGTGTCCTTTTGCATCCTCTAAGGCATCTCTAAACATCCTCTTAATATCCTGAGGATAGGTCCCCTGTGCGAAGTTTTTTCCATTTTAAACGCTTTGTTTCCGCAGGCATGCGTTCTGCATCCCGTTCTGTGCATCTGTTCTGCGTTCCGGTCCGCTTCCTCTCCCTGCGTACCTGAGCGGCATGGAGTTCGAGTCGCGGTATGCTGCAGCGGATGCCATAACGGAGTAGTAGTGAGAATGCGTAACGGATATGCGAACGGTTGCCGTAAGCAGAATGCATAGGCGGATGCAGAAAGACGAATTGGATACATTTCTGCGCAAAAGTTTTGAGAGCTCAAACTTTCTGAGAGTGGATTGAAATGTCATAGAAGATGCTGACAGATAGAGAGGAAGCAAAACGGAGCAGTGAGTACAGAACGATACATCACGATTAACCACGGATGCAAGCTTTTTTGTGTCCGTTTTACATCCTCTTTGATCGATTGGTGCAAGTGTGACAGGGGCTTTAGCTTTAATGTAGGTTGTTCCAGAAACACGATCTCTCCAGGCTATAGGTAGGCTCTCGTGGATTTTTTGAAGGTCCATACAAAGGTAATTTGTTTTATATGGATTATTTGCCTCTGAAAAGTAGACTAAATCTGAAGGTTGCCCTCTCTGGTTCTTTTTAGAGTGACATCTTTCTCCTCAAATAGAGAATTTAATCGAGATGTAACTTCTCAAGTTCTATTTGGCCAAGTGTAATTTTCAGAGAGGATTGTGGTCTCTATTAACGAGTACCTAATCTCTCTGTAATACTCTGCCCAGGTAAGACTTAAGCATGCATCCCATCTTGCCAATGGGATAAGTAAACAGATAGAAATAATTTCCTATTGTGAGAGTATCAGGAGGGAAAGTGTAGGGTTGAGCCATGTTTCAGTGAGATCCATCTGCCATTGATAACAAAAAAAAAAAATAAAAAAAATTAGGCAACAGATTTAGGAATTTACGAGGTTTTTAGCGAAGGCTTGGAAAATAGCTTACGACCATTTAAGATGAGATTCTTTCTGTGATTCGGTTTTAAGTAACATTTATTGTTACATGACTTATCACACATAACCACAAGATAAGATGGAGCGAGATTACATTGCTTTTGGGAGTACCTGATTTCATTTTTAGTGAAGCTTTTTTATATTTTTGTTATATAGATAGCATCTATATAATCATTCACAATAAATAGCAGAAACTCTACATCAATAAATATTTTAACTGAGGGAATGTCAGGAAACTCAAGGAGCAGGTAGACAGATCTTGGCCCCAAGGTGTTAGATGCTGGCCCATCGGCCACCCTAAAATAATGAAGGACTGTCCCATGGTGCCTCTGCCAGTAAACGTGGTCTCTGAGCTCGCGTTATTACTGGTAGAGAGTTGTCAGGAGGCCTTGCCCAACCAAAACGGAGCTTGGAGGCCCATTTTCTCTGGAAGAGTGTCTCAGGCACAAAGCACCTGAACAAGATGTCAAGCTGGACGTAGCCTACTCCACCCAGACCTGAGGTTAAACACAACTCTGAGCAGCCTGCAATGAAAAATGAGTTTCGACACCCTGTTCGGAAACACATGTGGTCAGCAGGAGTTATTAACAGTGTGGAGTGGAATGAATTGTTTTTGATTTTTAACACTCAAATTTTCTATAGGGTTAAAATTGTCATTTGGGGTTTATACATGTAGATTACCCTACAGCAGATATCTAGTAAAATCAAAGTAAACATATATCAAAATTGTAAATCTCTGAGAAATGAAGCTGATTCTAGCGATGCATAGTCAAGCTGAATTTCTGAATATTAATTTGCATGTATCTTAACTAACTCTTGCATTTCAGATATTTGTTTGTTTGTTTGTTTATTATTTATTGTATTGACTGTGTCCACCCATCTCACCAATACACAGGCCATTAGCCCGATAGTATATCAACACCTTCTGCTTTTAGACGCTAAAAATTGCCCTTTAGTGCAATTATCATCAAACATGCTGGTTGTGTTCATAAGAGCTTCTAGAATTCTTAAAAAATAGCATTCCGGCAACTGCTGCAAGTTTTACTACCCTTCCTTGCAAGTGGCCTGCCTTGCACCTAAATACAGCACAACACAATTCTTGGCAAAATGTTTTGTGTGAAGTTGCTCATTTCATTCACAAGCTCCATGAGTAAATAGATTGTACAAGTCTTTGTTTGCATCGTTGGTTTAAAATATTCCGGGAGTCCTTTTTTGATATCCTTCAAGAGCAGGCCTCTGCAAGAGTACAAATCTGTGCTTTTGTTTGTCAACCCATCCATTTAGCAAAAAAAGTTAGTTCGAGAAGATTGGAACAAAGCTATAGTAACAGAGTATAAAGAGAATAGCATCAACAGGAGAAACAAATGTTACTGCCATATTCAAGAATGAATGAGAGATGCGATCAGTAGGGAGCAGAAAGTCTATTGTGAACAATAGGACTTAGCCACTAAATTCAAGCCAAACTAAAGTTTTATTTATTGCCTCAGATCTTATTGCTGTTTTATGATGCTTCTGAGTTTATAATTATGTTTACTACTCGGTGGCTCTAGTTTTTGCTCTCTAACCCGCACCCCCTGGCTGCCTGGATGAGAAGAGCAAAGATTTGAGATAGAATTTGGGTGAGAGAGAAGATAAAACAGAGGTGTGGAAAACAAGTGGTATATGACTGATTGACAATGATGGAACTTCAAGATGAAGCTGCACAAAATAGAATATAAGGACACAGAAAGAATAATGGAGCTGCTTATTGCCAGTGAGAATTTTCCTTAAATAATGGTGAGAAATGATCCTGGCCAGTCCCCCTGAGTATCATCGCCAAACAGATCCATATGTAACTGAAAGAGATAATAGAATCAGATCAAGACTTGATTATGATGTTGAAAAATAACACTTTTCAAACATCCCTAAAATCTCCCAGAGCCTAATGCCAGCTGTTCAAAAAGGGCTCCAATCTGCAAACCTAGTGGGAATTGTCATCAGGATCATATACTCAATTGAAAGGCATAAGACTTTTATTTCAAACAATGCATGGTAACAATGCATTGCATTTTAACAATGGAAGTTGTACTCTCCATTAACTAAAGTTACTTTCTATATATATAAATGAAGTCATTGGAGATGTTGTTAATAGTTTATTTACTGCAAAGATTTCCAAGGTGTCTCACAAATGTGAATACATAATTCATATTAAAGCTTGAAGAGCCCTTTTAATCCATTAAGGAAGACGAGAGGAAGTGGCATGAAAAAAAACAATAGTGTTTTTTCCCAAGTAATCAGAACCTATGGCTACAAGATGTAGTCTAATAGTCTGTACAGACATAATTCTACAGTGTCATTCAATGCTGGAAAAATACATCCACAATGGAACATTAGAGAGAAAAACGGTGCGCCCTACAAGCACAGTTATCCAAGTTTGTACTAAATAGACAGGAGGCTTACTGAAATGTTTCAAAAAGGCCACTTCAATGAATGCATGTCTGGTCCCAACTGGAGTTTCCATATAGAAAAAGAGCTTATGATGCTTTCAGCCTCATTTTTAAGCTAATATGTTCAGAAATGGACTATGTAAGTAGTAAGGATAGAAAGACATAATTAACGGTGTTAACAGCAGCAACAACAGTTAAACTCATAGGCACAATATGTAAGAGTTCAAATGTCAAATAATGTTGTATGTTATGATACCAAGGACCACTGGTTTCCACAGGCACAGGCAAGAGCAGTGGAACTGTAGCTAATGATATAACTCTGCTTTTTTGCATTTTTATGACAGCAACAACAGAGCTATTGACACTGATGTGCATGCATCTAAAGTGATAGTCATGATAGCCCTTCTCAACTTGGAAAGTTAATCTGAGATAAAGTGGCTGGGAAAAGGGAAAAATGCATGTGAGTTCAAAACTCATCTCCTATTTTCGTTAATGTTCAATCATTCAACAATGTCTGAGCATCAAAGTTGCCGAAGATCTTTTAGCTATCTGGGCGTGAAAGACCCAATGAGGCATTACCTATCATTCCATGATCAAATGGATTTTGCAATTTTACCTTTCAGCATTAGCGTTTAAAGGACTGTGAGTTCATCACATAAACTGGCTATTCTATCTGGTTCAGCTTGTGATATGATGATGATGATGATGATGATGATGATGATGACGACAATAAAAATAACAGAATATAATGCATGAATGCATCGTTGGAGGTCACCACCTCTCAACCATTTCAAACAAAAGGTTATCAATCTCTTCTAAAGGCCGTACCATTGTGCCATGGATGTTAACGTTTGTAAAAGGAACACGACGAGCAAAATGTATTCCAATCCATTGTTATCCGCTTCCAAAAGTGCCCCAAATTTTGCATAACCGGACGGACAACATGGAAAGGAACGGACGGGGAGAGGATGTAGGCAGATGGAAAGCGGATGCCCATGGAAGCCTAGTGACGAAGCGATGGCAAGATGGATGGACATTGCAAGGCTTCCGGGGGAATGCACAGCAAAGTGGATGCAGAACGGACAAGAGCGGATGCAGAGTGGATGTTGAGCGGAATGAAGCGGGATGCAGAGGATGCGTACGGAGCCAGCGAATGCTAGCGTTCACTGGCATGCGGGGGGATGCATTAGGTGTCAGGCGCACAGCGTCACGCTGAGATAAGAACACCAATCAGGTAGCAGCGTAATCTCCTCTCTGCAGTGTACCACACTTAGACGCCCAACCTCATGTAGGCGTGCGAAGCCCTTCCTCACTCGTCACAACCAAGACCCTCATGTGGAATGTCAGAACCCAGTATTTTGATGTGAAGAGACAGGAATCACCGAGCTTATTCAAACCCTCAGCACCAAGCTGATCCTGTTCCCACCCCACGTCAGGTCGTGCTCCTCCACCAGTGATTCACTGCCCTTCCAAGGCTTTCCACAGTCCCTTCCCCGACCAGGGCATATGGCTACCAGAAAGGTCCAGCAGCACAGGCAGCCCTTCCCAGTCCAGGCACAAGTACATCCGGATGCCACTGGAATGCCACTGGTGCCGACCTGCATTGCCACGATTGCCCACCGACCTGCCACCGATGCCACTGATGGCCAGCCAGCACAGATGCACCACAGCCACCAATGCTCAACCAGACGCCCAGTTCCTCCACCCAGCTGCAAGACCAGACAGCCCCACTACACTGCTCACTTCCTCCACCCACACATCCAAAGCCGCCTCAGTACATTTTTCACTGATATAGGGCTGAAACCCCATGTTCATGGAAGAAGGACTCTTCAACAATCCAACGGCGGGCTGAGGCCAAGCTGATCTGACGAGCTTCCTCAACACACGTCCCCTGGTTGTCCTCACTCGGGGCCAGGCACCCTAGTGGTGCGTCCAACCGGCATCCAGCAGCAGCCAAAAACCTTTTTTTCCACCCAAAAAAAAGCAGGGGCACAAACACTGGACCCTTCCCCCTGAAGACCTGAGGCACGCAATCAGAATGACAAGAAGAGTGCCAGCGACTGAGGTGGCTATAGTCAGGAAGTTGGCAGGTTCCATCAAACTCCATCCCAGGAAAAGAAAATACTTAGACTTCTATTGGTTTAGAGAGCGAAAAAGAATATCTTTTCTGAAAGTGAAGTGGTAGCAACAAAGAATCTGGATCTGAAAATATCAATCTCTCT
>BHFT01076681.1:0-18590 GCA_004320025.1 Laticauda laticaudata | reverse complement strand
TAGATAGATAGATAGATAGATAGATAGATAGATAGATAGATAGATAGATAGATCGATAGAGATAGAGATAGAGATAGAGGTACAGATACAGATAGAGAAACAGATACAGATTGTCTTTTAAATTATATTTTTTGGAATATTGTTATTCATCTTGAAAACCTTCCCCATTAGTACTACATGTCTAAGTACATTTCTACTGAACATTTATCTGAGCTTATTGCTTTTGTTTTTTCAAAATCTAGTACTTGATTATGCCTTGGGTTTTATATAAGACCATGAAGGGCAGAGTTGAAATCACTTTCCTCTCAAATTGCCAGCATCTGGATGCTCATTAATAAATCATCTTTATTTGCTAACATCAGGCCAAAGCTGTAGTGTCTAGAAATTTCCTGACTAAGAAATGACTGGATGAAGTCAAAAACCAACACTCATTCCAAGAGAAATGCAAAGTCTTGACTCTCAAAGGAAGGGAGGCAAAGAAGGAAGTCTTGACTCTCAAAGGAAGTCAAAGTCTTGACTCTCAAAGGAAGATCATTGCAGGAACCAGATGCATAGTTGTCTGATTGAACAGTGGTGATGGGTTTATGATCTCCGTAAGCCAAAGGGGGACAACAGTGCTTTAAAATGTGGACATGCCCATGGGTATGTATGGATGCAAATTCATCAATGCTATTTTAAACAGCAATGCACTTTGTCCTAGTGGAGAGATAGTAGCATTTTATAAATTAGTAAACATAGATAAACATAAAGGTTCTTCTCACACATAAAGCTGTAGGGGGGAGCTACTCATCTCCATTACAAAGGCGAAGAGCCAGCACTGTACGAAGACATCTCCCTGGTCATGTGGCCAGCATGACTAAATGCCGAAGGTGCACGGAACGCTGTTCCCTTCCCACCAAAGTGGCCCCTATTTTTCTACTTGCATTTTTTTACATGCTTTCGAACTGCTAGGTTGGCAGAAGCTGGGACAAGTAACGGGAGAGCTCCTCCGTTACACAGCGCTAGGGATTCGAACACGAAACTGTTGAATCTTTCATAAATTAGTAGCATGTTTTATTTTAATTTTCGAAGCTTTCTCTGTAATGCTGTTTTCACTAAGGGCATTCAAAACCTTTTGCTAGACCAATCTTGAATAAGCTTCTGCTGTCTGAATCCGCACTGTATATATCAGACATAAATTTACAATTGAAGCAAGTTCCAGAAGTTATTTTACCTGAAGAGTACTATATTCCTATCTGTTCAGAAAGCCGAATACCCAAGACCAGAAGCTTCAGATTTTAGGCTTTAGAACCTGTGAACATATGCCGACTAAGATTGGGAGCTTAAAATAGTACATAAAATCATATGTTCTAACGTGCTTACCAGT
This sequence comes from Laticauda laticaudata, assembly GCA_004320025.1. Taxonomy (NCBI): domain Eukaryota; kingdom Metazoa; phylum Chordata; class Lepidosauria; order Squamata; family Elapidae; genus Laticauda; species Laticauda laticaudata. The sequence continues at coordinate 17,224 of BHFT01076681.1, read as the reverse complement.
AATGAATATTTCAACTTAAAACAACACAAAAAGCAACGCAATTAAAACTAATGTAAACTGCAACTCCAAACCTTCAATTGCACAAGAAAGTATGAATTACAGCAACAGAGTGTGCTCAATGTCTGCGAAATACTACTGATTCTGTTGTCACGCTGCTCAAATCCCCACTCCTTTACCTCAACTGTAACCTTTTTCTATTGACCTCACCCTGTTCCTAGAGGTCTGTTAAGGGTGTGGATAAGCGCACAATATGCTACATCCCTGTTACTTGCTACTGCCTATAAGGACCGTCTGTCTATTGTTCCCCATTAAATATTAAAATTAATTACTTTTTTTACTTGATTGTTTACCTTTTTTTTTGTTCTTTGTCCTTTTTTTTTATTTTTTTTTTTTTACTTTTTTCTTTGTCTTTTTTTCTTTATTGTTTACTTTTTTTTTTTTTTATTGTTTTTTTTTTTTTTTTTACCTTCTTTTACTTTTTTTTCTTTTTTTTTTTTTTTTTTTTTTTTTTTTTTTGTTTTCTTTACTTATTTTGTTTATTTATTTTTTTTTTGTTTTTTCTTTTTTTTGTTTTTTGTTTTTTCCTGTTTCCTTGTGTTTAAACTTATGTTTATTCTTGTGTTGGTTATACTAAGTTAGTTTTGACAAAAACGCAACACAAATAAATAAATAAATAAATAAATAAATAAATAAATAAATAAATGTTATAAAACCTTCGTAAGATCACACCTGCAAAACTGCATCCAGTTTTGGTCACCACATTAGAAAAAAGATGTTGAAACTTTGGAAAAAGTGCAAAGAAGAGCAACTAAGGTGATTAAGGACCTGGAGATTAAAACATTTGAAGAATTGGGCTTGGCTAGTGTAGAGAAAAGATGGACTGGGAGGGGATGGATGCACATGACAGCAGTATTCCAGTATTTGAGAAACTGCCAAAGAGGAAAGGAGTCAACTGATTTTCCAAAGCACCAAGGGCAGGATAAGAAACAATGGATCAGTATGTTTGGAACAAAATCAGGATGTTTAAAATGGGCTCACTTACAGGAATTCCCTACTGAGCCCAGTTTAGTTCATTTAAGGGGCAGCCACAAAGAAGGGAGGTATCAACTTATTTTCCAAAGCATCAGAAGGCAAGACAAGAAACAATGGATACAAATTGATCAAGGAAAGAAGCAACCTGGAGTTAAGGAGAAACTTCCTAACAGTGAAGTCAATTAACCAGTGGAACAGCTTGCCACCAGAAGTTGTAGGTGCTTCATCACTGGAGGGTTTAAGAAGAGACTGGACAGCCACCTGTCTGAAATTGTATAGGGTCTCCTGCTTGAGCAGGGGGTTGGACTAGAAGACCTCCAAGATCCCTTCCAGCTTTATTCTGATTGATTGATTACTCAATTTCCATGGCTGTCATCCTAAATACTTCTTCCATGACCAATTGTGTGATGACCTGGGGCATGACACAAAAATAACAAAGTCACTAAAGTAGAATAAATTTCCTTTAATGCCTCCAACTTGGCCCCAATGTCCAATTATTCTCGGTTGGATAACAAACTCTTTAAAAAACAGTCTACGAAGGGCAGAAATGCAGTCCGAACCCAAAGTAAAGATAATTAGCAATAAAAAAACCAACAAAAACCACACTGAAGTAATTAACACGGCAGGCCCAGATGATAAATTGCAGACTTTCAAAGGATAATGCAGCATCCACAGTTGGGAGGACACCAACACCCAGATAAGACTCAACCAATAAGCACGCTTTGCTTCCAGCAAGGGGCCGTGTGCAAACACCCCACTTATATCTTGCTCTCCCAGCTGCAACTAATGAAAGGGATCAAGGCCTTCTTCTCTCCCATAAGCCATGTTGCTCTCTTCTCCGTTCCTCCCTGAAGAAGGGGTGGCCCTGGGTCTTCCTCTGAATGCCCAACCAGACTGTATCCTTCCCCCATTTCTCCCAGTCACTGGAGCCACATTCCCACTCCCTGTCAGCTGCTCAATCTCCCCCTCACAGTCAGACTCCAACAAGGGCATGACAAATTACTTCCTCAATCATATGTCTTGTTATTTCACAGAGAATTATTAACAAAAGCTAAAATTCTCAGAGGATGTTATACTCTCAAACTACATGATTAGTACATGGAATCTGACAACCGGACAGCATAAATGGATTTTCCATGATCTTACCATGGCCAAAAGACTGATACTGCAGCATTGGAAAGATACCTGCACGGCCGTCTTCACTCAATAAATTGGAAGACCTGATAGCACTTGCCACCCTTCCAACTCTACTCTGGTTGGTTGGTTGATTGGTCAGTCTGCAGGGTGGGTGTGAACTCTCATAGGCAGACTCTAAGCTTGGATGACACAGCTATTGAAACCTGAGGATGCCTTGAATGGAAGGCATAGGAGTTCCTCTCCTTCTAATTCTTCCTCTTCTGATTCCAAGCACCCTCACTGTTCCTTCCAGTCATAGATTGCTTGTCTCATCTGTAGCTATGATGGGCATAGCTCTTGCCTTCCAAATGAGACCTCATTTATGCCCTAGTTAGCATTCTGAGCCAGCAAGAAAAATACAGTGAGTCTCCTGGTCCCTTCTGTGTAACTCAATTGAAAGTGTCTGCTTTTTCATGTTTAGCTGTCATGAAAAAGACAAATTGCATATAGGAGATCATTAGGAAAGGAAACAAACATTATGTGACTGTGAATGTTTTCATTTCCTGTATTCTATTTATATTCACCGTAAGGCACTGAAAATTATTTTCATTGCAGTGGAGTTTAAAAGTGATGATTGATAGAAGAACATAGAACATTGTATGTTAGGGTTGGAAAGGACCTTGGAAGTCTTCTAGTCCAACTCCTGGATCAAACAGGAGAACTTATACCCACATGCAGAGCCATTTGTGTGGGCACGCGAGCCCCAGGCAAACTTACTTCACTGCTCATGCATGTGTCTCCCAGCTGATTTTTGGCCCATTTGAGGCCTTTTTCGGCCTTCCAGAGGCTTGAGGGAAGCCTCTGCATCTTTGCCAGCCAAAAAATATGCCCGTTTCATCACTTCCTGTATTTCCAAAAATACTGGAAGTGACAAAAAGTGCCCATTTTTTTAGCCTGCAAAGGCTGCAGAGGCTTCCCTCAAGCTTCTGGAAGGCCAAAAAAGGCCTCAAATGGGCTGAAAATCCGCTGGGAGGCACAGTGCAGGTAAGGGAGCGGCAGGGAGGGAAGGGGGATTGTGCGTGCAAGCGCAGGGGGCATTGGGTGGGCTGCACGCTTGCCTTCTGGGTGCTGGCATGCGAGCATGCAAGCACAAGCGTGTGCAGAATTTTTGGCACAGGAGCCCAAAAAGGTTAGCCACCACTGCCTTATACCATTCTGAACAAATGCTTTTTTTTAACATCTCCAGTGATGAAGCATCCATAACAGTGGTGGGATTGAATAGTTCCCACCACCAGTTCAGTGGATAGGGCTTGGTGGGCGTGGCTGTAGGGGTGGGATCGCGCTACTCTCACAATCGCAGGTGCACACGTGTTAAAACAGTAAAAACGAAGCTACTGCGCTGCTTAGCTTTTTAGCACAGCAATCCACTCTGCTGCGCCAAACAGCAGGTGGGTGGGCCCAACTGCAGAGCATTGGAGAAACTTGGAGCAAACCAGTTCTCTGCCAGCTGGTCTTCGGTGGTAGTGGCAAGCCAGAACTGGGCCGAATCAATAGAATACAATCACTGATCCAGTGGTGGGATTCAATACTTTTTACTACCAGTTCTGTGTTTGGTGGGCATGGCAGGGGAAAGTTACTGCAAAATCCCCTTTCCCTCCCCACCTGTTGTGGTTAGCTGACAACAGGTGTGGACGGCTGAGGACAGCGGGGACTCAGATGAGGGGCCAGGACCATCAGGGAGTAGACTGCTGCCTTCAGAGATTGTGGGGGCTGGCAGAAGCAATGAGGAGGTTCCCGAGGAGCCTGTGCCAAATGCACATGCAAGAAGGATTACTTGGAGGAAAGAACAATTACAGAAGCACAGACGACTCAGGAGTAAGGCTGCAAGGTAATGGCTCCTCCCTCAAGAGGATAAAAGCCAGGTTTGGAAAAGCATTCTTTGAAGACAGCAAAGAAGCTCTGAAACTCAACTGGTGGACATCTTAGTTCCTGTTTGGAGAATCTTGTAAATTAGTTATTATCTCTGGGTTTTTGGCAGCCTTGATAAGTCTTTCTTCTCGGAGCTAATTAGTGGAAAGCAGCCTTCAGAACAGAATTAGTTATTAAACCTTAAAAGGTGGGGGCTGCTGCCTTTGTCTGTGTTTGCTCTTTGGAAACCCGGTTGGGTCAGAACACCACTCCACTAACCTGCCTTCCAGCTCCATTCTCCTATGCAGGGCAACAACAGAAGACCCAACCAATCAGCTGGGATTAAGGAGGCATATCGCAGCACAATGGTAATAATTCCACAAAGTAAAAGCAAATGCAAGAGGAGTGCATATCGACTGCAATCTCTTTCGGCTCAGCAGGTGAATATTATTCTATGTAGACCCTGTTTATTTCTACCAAGATGCTTTTGTTCATGCCAATTGCTTGCCAGTTTACCCACTCCATCATGGAAAAACTACATGTTTTATGGAAAGTTGCATGGATTATGGAGTGGGCTCTGCAACTTCAGTGGAGGCAGGATCATCTAAAATCTAGCAATAAAAACACCCTACTCAGAGTTTTCTCAAACCCATAAATTACAGTAGCAATTTGCAAAAGAAAAAGAAAAAAAATCCTGTTCATTTTATAAGCAAGAGTTTAAATATATTGATTTATTCAAGGATACAGATAAGCTTGGATCTTTATTTAGCTCCCTTTAGCATCTGCTCACAATAGGAAATGCACAAGAAATAAAAGCTGTGCTTGACTCATGCTGTCATTCAGAAGAACAGATGGTTTATATATAATACTTATGAATTATAGGCTAACAGTAGCAGCAAACCAAGCTAAAGACTGGTCCTGGGGTTCAGTACCAACTATGAGAGGGGAAAAATGCTCTTCATTAACTCAGCACAACTGAAGGGAGTGCCTCAGACTGACCTCTGAGAAATTTTGTTTAATCAATTATCAATTAGAAGAGTTTAAAAAATAAATTAAAAATGGGCTCCTTTGCTGAAATTATGGCCAATCCAACCCTGATCTAATGGATCTGCTGTACAGTTAATAGCTGGATAATTTTATGCACACAGAATATGATGCTGCCCTTTGTTGTCTTTGTGCATTCTCCCTTTAACTCCCTTTTTAGGGCCCTGTAATCCCTTTATTCAGGGTAGAGTCCCAAATGGAGCTGAGTGTTTACTGGGCAGATGCCCTTCCTGACACTTCGTGGAGTTCTCATACATATATTTTTTTTTCTTTGCACCCTAGGAGAAAATCATCTGCTGCTACCTAGGATTGAACTCTCAACTTTCCAAATGGGAGGTGAGCATCTTCATCGCTAGGCCACCAAGCCACTCGTCTTTGTACATACTAGATCTATGATGGCAAACCTATGGAATGTGTGCCAGAAGTGACACGCAGAGCCATTTCTGCCGGCACGTGAAAGGTCGCCCGGAAGAGCCCCACTGAGCTTGTGCGCACACCCCCGCCAGCCAGCTGATTGATGGGTGTCTGCCGCACTTGCGCAGAGTCATGTAGCATGCGGGGGGGTGCGCATGCAGAGGCGTGCAGGGTCATAGGCACATGCACAGAAGCGCGCAGGGCATGCACACATGTGCAGGGGTGGGAGAGTTGTGTGCGCATTGCATTATGGGCGCAGGCATTGGAGTATGTTCTGACCCAGCCGGGTTCCAAGAGAGCAAACACAAGACAAAGGCAGCAGCACCCACCTTCTAAGGTTTAATCCACAAATTCTGTTTCTTCACAGATAAAAGGCTGCTTCCAACTAATTAGCTTTGACAAGGAAGACCCTTGCTAAAAAACAACAAATAAGAAATAGTTTACAATACAAGAGTCTTCAAATACCAACTGGAATGTCCATGAGGCTGAGTTTCAAAATGTCTTTGTCTTCTGCAAAGAATACTTCTTCAAACCTAGCTTTTATCCTCTTGAGGGAGGGACCATTATCTTGCAGCCTTACTCCCGAGTTGCCTGTGCTGCTGTAACTGCTGTCTTCTATGATCAATCCTGTGTGCATGCGCACTTGGCACAGGCTCCTCTGGAACCTCCTCATCGCTGCTGCCAGCCCCCACAATCTCTGAAGGCAGCAGTCCATTCCCTAATGGTCCTGGCCCTTCATCTGAGTCCTCGCTTTCCTCAGCCGTCCACAACTGCTGCCGGTTAACAACAACAGAGTGTGCGCATGTATGCACTTTTGGCGTGCAACATGGAAAAGGTTCGCCCTCATGGTACTAGATGATAAATATTTATGGATTCATTCAGTAATAAATCAGGCTTCTTTCTGGGCAAAATGTGGTTTTGCAAAAGAGGAATGTTGTCTTTATTGCCATTATTCTCATTATTGGAATCACAAATTTAAGTTGGAAAGGGCTAAGAGGATCACCTTGTCCAAACTTCTGTTATGTGCAGGAAAATCAATTTAACTATTCCATGAGAATGGCTTTCCTGGCTCTTTTTTAAAAAAAACTGTCGGTTCTGCAATCATCATCATCATCATCATTACCATCTCATCTTTCAGCCCAAAGAACTCATTCACCTTTCTAAACGTGCTTCCATCTTGCCAAGGAACAGAGTGATACAGCAGCCTCTGTGAAGACGAGATTAACAAAGTGCAGCAAAATCCTTTCTTGTTTAAAATGTTGGCTCAAGCAACAGAAGCCCTCCAGGCCACATAATATTTTGGGCCAAAACTTCAGGGATGGAACAACTGTCCTCATTCATAACTTGAAGGGTAGTAGAAACTTTGTTCCATGTTGGGAGTCCCATGCTGACGTTCAGGTACCAGATAATCAGACACATTTTTCTTCTAAATATGCACACAGGTGCAGTGAAGAATGTGTGCTTCTTTTCAGATAAAATGGCTGGGTTTGTGTGATAGCGCTAGAGAGACATACAAAACCAGTGCATTCTGATCTATTCATCTCTATAAATAACTCCCTTTGCTGAGGCAAAAGTGGGACTACGTTTGATGTTTTGTGTCCCTTGCCATGCCATTCTTTTTAAAAAATAAATTTCACAAAGACTCCATTGTTTAGCAAACAGACTGTTATGACAGAAGGAGGGAGTGTCATGCCCCTGGTGGAGACTGACTCTGAGGGAGAGGAGGAACAGACAACAGGGAGAGGAAGTGTGGCTCCAGAGGTGGTGGAGGAGGCTGGGGAAGGGCAGAGGCTGGCTGAGCAGTCAGGGGAGGATCCAGGCCTATTCCCTCTCCATCCTAGGATACGCAAGGAAGAGAGGATAAGGGAGAGACATGGTCTATGGGGGAGGAAAGGGCCTTGATCCTCTTCATGAGCTGCAGCTGTGACAACTGCATAAGATGGACCAGCGTACTGGTGAGTCCTGGAAACAAAGCATGGAAATATCTCTAGTTTATAGATCCTCTCTGAGTTTGCCGTCCTTCCCAGTGTGTGTTATCTGTGGACGTCCTCCAGCCCTTATCTTGCCTCGTTTGTGTTGTTTTTTTCCTTCTTCTTGTAACTGTTTGTGTGAGAGTTTTTTGTCTTTCGTCAAGGATATTCGGAGCTTGGAAGCAAAGTGAAGGAATGAAAGGGGCTTCACCTGTTTTCTGTGACTGTGTTTGTTTTGTATCCCACCCTGGGTCATCACAGGGAGAGACAGACAAAAGGGGGATAAAACTCTGTTCCAGGCAATGATGCTTGTGCACATCTCTAATACTTGTCCATATTCATTGAAACAATAAATGAACCTAGACCACATTTTTATGGTGGAATCAGGGTGGCATCAGGCACTGGTGGGATTCAAAGTTTTCCCACAGGTTTGGTAGGTATGGCTTGGTGGGCATGCTTTGCACACGTGCACAGACTTTGCATGCATGCATGCTTGAAAGGCTGCTTTGCACCGGTACAGAGGTGTTCCAACTCACCTCTTGCAAGCCTGCACTCTCCTGGTTGCTTCAGCAGCTGCTGCGCAAAGCAGCTGCACTTCAAAAGCAGAGGTTAAAGGTGAGTAGGGAAGCCCGGGCAGGTGGGAGGGCCCAACAGCACAGCGGTTCAGTCTCTGATGCTCATCACCACTACCAGCTCGGCAGAACCAGGCTGAACTGGTAGAATACCACCACTGGCACCAGGTAAACGTGGGCGTTCCATCACTGGATGAGTCTAGAAGAGTCTAGGCCAGGGCCGTCAAACTCGATTTCACTGAGAGACACATTAGGGTTGTGTTTGATATGGGGGTGCATGGGGGGACATGGGGGGAGGATGTGGCCAGCTCAACATCACTCATGTCAGGGCACCTGTGGTGCTCCAGGTAGGGGTGGGGGGAATCCATTGTCTCCAGCAGAGGAAGGCGAGACCAGGGAGAATGCCAAACCCTTGTTCTCCAGAGGAGCCTCTCAGGCCACATGGAGGACTCCCAGATGGTGGTGCAGGCCGTCCAGAGTCCTAGGCAGCGGAGGACAAGCACCTCCCCAAGCTCCATTTTTGCTGGCAGAGGGCTTCAGGAGGCCATCATGGCTGAAAATGTGTTCTGACCCAAACCCTTTTCCAATAAGACAAACAATAATCAAAGGGAACAGAAACCTTTTAATGAGTCTTACAAATCCCTGGTTAAAAGGCTGCTGCAAGCTAATTACCTTTGATAAGCACAAACCTTGCCAAAACTGCGAGATTGCCAAGAATCACAGATAAGAAATATTTCACAACACAAGAGTCTTCAAATACCAAATTAAGATACTGGAATGTCCATGAGGCTGAGTTTCAAAATGTCTTTGCTTCCTGCAAAGAATGTTTGCTTCACAGCTGGCTTTTATCTTCTTGAAGGAGGGGCCATTACCTTGGCTTTGCCAAGTTGTTTGTCAAGGCTGTCAAAAACCCAGAGATAAGAACTAATTTACAAGATTCTCCAAGCACGAACTAAGATGTCCACCAGTTGGGTTTCAGAGCTTCTTTGCTGTCTGCAAAGAACACTTTTCCAAACCTGGCTTTTATCTTCTTGAGGAAGGGGCCATTACCTTGCAGCCTTACTCCCGAGTCACCGGAGCTGTTGTAGTTGCTCTTTCTTGCGAGCAATCCTGCATGCACACGCACTTGGCACAGGTTCCTTGGAACCGTCTTATCGCTGCTGCCAGCTCCCACAATCTCTGAAGGCAGCAGTCCACTCCCTGATGGTCCTGGCCCCTCATCTGAGTACTCGCTCTCCTCAGCTGTCCACACCTGCTGCCAGCTAACCACAACAAAATGGAGCCTGAGAGGGCTGTGCATGGCCTTCCCAAGCTCTGTTTTCACCATCAGAGACCCCTGGGCCAAATCTAAGCACCCCATGGGCCGGATGTAGCCCACAGGCCTTGAATTTGACACCCCTGTTCTAAATACAAGTTGAACTTCGTATAATTTTCTGTAGATCTAATGCCCTTTTTGAGGTGTTGTTCTTTTCTTCAGTAATATTAGTGGTACAGAGGCAGCCACTATGCATATTCAATATACATTCTGCAATATAAACACTAGAGCAGAAGGAGGACCATACTATAATAAATTTGACTGCATTTCTATGAACACGCAAGTGAGACTATACTCTATTTTAGATTTACTTTCCATGCATAGATATAACCCCATCTATACTTCCTACTTGCATTCATAAATGACATAGTTGATCACTCTGGTATTACCAAGGTGCATGCTAAAAGGCTATGCAGATAGTCCTTTACCAACCACACAAATTTACAACCACACTCTGTACATCAAAAAGTGAGTTACAATCCATTCCTTGCACTCTCAACCATTGCAGCATCTCCATGCTCACAAGATCAAAATTTGGGTGCTTGGCAACTGGCATGTATATATGACAGTTGTAGCTTCCTGGGGTCACGTGATCACCATTTGCAATCTGCCCAGATTGGCCTCTCAGAAGTAAAGTCGATGGAGGAAGCTGAATTCATTTAATAACCATTGGTTTACTTAACGTCTGCAGTGATTCACTGCGGCAAAACAATGTCATAAAATTGAGTGCAACCCATTTAACACTACCTTGCTTAGCAACAACAATTATGGTCCCAATTGTCATAATTTGAGGACTACCTGTACACAGTGGCATTAAAAAAACTTGGAAAAAAACTGCAATGGTGGAAATGCAGAATGCAGCATATGAGAGTATTACTTTTAAGCTATAAGAGCAATAGCACTTAGACTTATACCGCTTCACAGTGCTTTACAGCCCTCTCTCAGTGGTTTATGGAGTCAGCATCTTGCTGTCAACTCATAAAATATTTCTCTGGTCTTTTAGAGTTGCCAGCAAAAAGGGAGGGGGAAGCAGTGCAGCAGCTTGCAAAACCAAAACTGCATTCCATAAATGTATTCAAAGACAGTTTCCAGGTAATCAAAGTTTCTGCCATGCAAAATTCTAATTGGAGAGTATGAATGATGACTCTGGGCTATGGATGTGTCCCATGGGAGAATATGAATTATGATATACCCAGGAGGTGGGGGAAAACCAGGGTCAAGGATGATAATGAATGACGTATCTTGACTTGTGATGAATGTAACTTTTCTTTTATGTATAGTAAGAGTATTTGCACCAAGACAATCACACTTGGCCAATAAATATTCTATTCTATTCTATTCTATTCTATGTGTCTCAGAGTCAGCTACATGTAGGTAGCACCGCATGTTTACTCCTAATAAATCTTCTTTAAGCTTTGAAAATCCGGCTAGAGACTCATGATTTAAATGGGGATAACTACCAGAGCCCTGACAATTGCCCCCAACAATCTGGGTCCTCATTTTATCAACCTTGGAAGGATGGAAGGCTGAGACAACCTTGAAACGGTCAGAATCAAATTGCCAAATATGCAGTCAGCTAGAAGTCAGCAGAAGTAGCCTGCAGTACTGCATTCTAACCACTGCACCACTGCAGCTCTTATGGTGACCCTTCAATCAGACATCTACCCACCAAAAACAATTAAAATCTCATAATATCCACTGTTACATGCAAATTTTTACACATTAAATTACAAAACTCAATAGCCTGATAAAACAAACCATTTACCCAAACCTCATACAGTAATCTATGGGGACAACCCCAGGGGGAAAGATAAATGACCAAAGGAATGTTACAGTACAAATGTTGGCCCTTTTGTACCTGAGTTGTGGCATCACATGCATCTGTGTAAGAGGTAGAGCTTGTGTTGGGTCATCAGGGCACATTATTTTTCATCGCTCATAGGAGATCTCTGAATTCAGCAGGTGCCATTGGCAGAACCAACCAAATGCACTAATTATTATTGCAAATGTCAAAATCAGTAAAATAAAGACTCCATAAATGGTAAGAGTTAATGAGTTTATTACAATATTGCCTAAGTTGTAGGCCAGTACTAATAAAGGAGAATATTTGTAGCTCGGGGTTGAAATGAGGTGCTCTCTGAGCGTACTTGTTTTCTTGCAGACATTTCATTACCCAAACTAAGTTAACATCATGGATGCTTTTTCTACCACCTTGGATTGAGGTACTGTATATAGCCATGATGGTGAACCTATGCCACATGTGCCAAAAGTGGTACGCAGAGCCATTTCCCCAGGCACATGAGTGCTCACCTGGAAGAGTCCCACTGCACATACATGCACACCGCTGCCCAACAGCTGATTGTCAGTGTTAGGATATGTGCAGAGTAATCCTTGTATAAAAAGGATATGCACACAGAAATGGTTTATGAGAACAATTATGAATAAATATACAGCCACACAGAGTTGAACAAGTTATATTAGTGTTTACTTGAAGAAATAGCACAGTGCAATAAACAGTCCATATCATACATGTTTTTTATCAGTCCAGAAATATCCAGTTATAAAATCTTCTGACCTGTTTCATGTCTTTTACAGCAGACAAATGTCAAACCATAATAAAACCAATAACCTTCAAAATCAACAGAATTTCAAAATAAACAGGGTTAGTCAGTATCGGTCTGTAGTCAGAAAGTATCAATATCAAGAGAGATTGTCAGTGAAAAAGAGAAAAAGAATTAAATCATTATCTATAGCTCCCTCTTATAGCAACTTGTAGCATAATTAATCAACCAGAATTAATCAACATATATATTTGTAGTTTATATATTGTCAACCCAACTACATTATTTACATATACATAACAGTTAGGTATCTGGCGAGCATGCCCGGGGGGTGCGCGGGAGACACATATGTATGTACAGATATGCACAGCATATGCTGGGGGTCATGGGTGCATGCGCAGAGATGTGCACCGCATGAAGGGATTGCGTGTGCATATGCAAATGGATGGTGCACAGGAGCGGTTGCGCACACATGTGCAGAGGTGTGCGGCATGCGGTGGGGTGATCACATAGGCATGCACAGGCATGTGGCACGCACAAGGAAAATGGTGTGCGTGTGCACGTCGCACAGCGCTGTGAGGGGATCACACGCACAGGCACAGGGGGCGTGAGGGGGCAGCACTCATTGCTTTCTGGGTGCTGGCATGCGAGTTCAAGTGCATGAGTTTGTGTGCAATTATCGGCACAGGAGCCAAAAAAGGTTTGCCACCACTGGTATATACAGTATTTTAAATTCTTCGTAAAATGAGTAGTTGTCCAAAGAGCAATAGGAAATTTATTTCATACCTTAGTATGTAAAATGAAATGACAATAGCTAAGTAGATTTCTATTCTTACTGCAGAGTGAAGGCAGATACAATACTTTCAGATTTAACTCGCATCTTGAGATTTTTAGCTATGATAAAGCTTGTCCCATGTTCAGCTGGGTTGAGAATGAAAAGGTTTTTTTTTTCTCTTTTGGTTCTCATTGGCAAAGTGAATTAATTATTTGAGAAGCATCCTATCAAGGTGCCTTTTCAGGCCTTCTCCAGAGTAACCTGCTGCTGGGAGCCATAACAACTTCGCTGCGATCCAGAGTGGTGAATCATCAGCTGTTACTATTTCTTGTAATGCTGCCAACCTAGCATCATTCTTGAAGCAACTTGGGAAATTAAAACAGCAAGGGAAATGCTGGATAATTATATTGCAGCATCTTGGGAACTGAGATACCCACACAGCAAGTCTTGGCTTTGCCCAAGGATGTCACTTCCTATTGTCTGGGGATGAGCATAATCTTCACGCAGCCTCTACATTTTAAACCCATCAAATCCACATCCTGTAACTGCTGCTTTTACTCCCTCTCTACGGAAGAATTATAGAGGTGGAATACTGTCCTTTGCATGTTACACAGCTCACACTCTTGTCCTAATAATTCCTGATTCTGGGATAAAATACGTGGAGTAAGCCAAGTATAGTTGTCTAAAGCATCCTTCCCCGGCCCTTTGCACTATAACTCCCAGAATTTGTAACCCACCTTACCAAACGTCACCTTGGCTAAAAATTCTCAAGGTCCATTCTAGGGGATTCAGGACAGGGGTGGGATTCAACTTTTTAAACAACTGGTTCTGTGGGCGTGGCCAGGTGGGCATGGCCATGTGACTGGGTGGGCGTGGCTTCTTATTCCTTTTCCCCTGCCAATTCCTCCCCCCATTTTGGGGGGCCTCCTGGGCCTCAGGGAAGCTTCCTGGGGGGGCGTTTTTGCTCCCAGAAGGCTTCCCTGGGGTTCAGGAAGGAAAAAACCGGGGCAGGGGGCTGGGGACGCAGCTCCCCCACACCCCTTTTTGCCTCCTAGGCCTCAGGGAAGCCTTCTGGGTAAGACAGCAAGTGGGATCGTGGCATGGCTGATCATTGGAACAGTTGATCGTTGGGTGGTGGGGAAGAATGCAGTCAGTGATGTTGGGCATGTCCGACAAGGACTGACTGGGCAGGGAGGGGAGGGGTGGGCAGGGAGGGACGGGGCCAGCCAGGGGCACGATTTGCTAGTTCTCCGAACTGTGCAGAATCATAACAACCGATTCTATATCCTGTTTCTCCAACAATGCAGCCTCCCCCAATAGGAAGTCCCAGCATGTTTCATAGGCAAGAAATGAAATTAAGCCCCTCCCTCCAAATTAAGGCCTATATTAAAACATATGAAATGGAAGGGAATGGTGGGGGGGGCTTGCCGGTAGGAAGTACCTTTGTTGCACACCTGGATATGGTGCTACCTGTGTTGACCCCGATACGAAGTGCCTCACCAATGCCGAGGTCAACATCCAAGCTGTCGCCACCTGTCCAAAGATGCAAGGGGGGAGAATTAAGTCAGCCCCGAAAAGACAGCCTAGCCATTTTTTCGGGGCTCAAAAAAAAAATAAGACTCGGCCTTATTATATGAGACACACGGTAGAACCGATCCAAACTGATAGAATCCCACCCCTGACTGAGGTTTGGGAACGTATTGGCAAATTGGTCACTGCCGCAGTCACTAGACCTTGTGAATGTGCACAACTGAGAGTAACAAAAATCATTTTGAGTCCCCCTTGACCAAACCAGTTTGTTCTTCTTTTAATTAAAGTTTTTTTTTTATTCTTATGTCTATATATGTCTATATATATATTCTTATGTCTATATATATATATATATTCTTATGTCTATAACCTATAAAAATTTCAATGTCAATTGAATAGTGTATTGTCTGGGTAGATGTTATTGTAGAAAATAATGATCAATATTTAGAGCAATAGTCATTATATTGATATTGATTCTATAATAATAATAATAATAATGTTGCTTATCCATTTTAACAAATCTCTCTTATAATATTAACTCTTTTCTTACATTTCTGTTTTCAACTTCTGTTTCTATTAGCCAACCATTGATAAAATAGGTCCCATGGCAAAAAATATTACAGTTTACAATTTCCTTAATTGTCAATGTTAGTCTATCCATCTCTGTACATCCCAAATTTTTAAATTACATTTTCATCTGTTTGGATTTCTTCAGTTTTCCACTGTTGGGCAAACACAATTCTAGCTGTAGTTAATACATGTAAAATCAAATATATTTTCCCTCTGTCATATTTTTCTGGAAAGATGCCCAGCAAAAATATTTCAGTTTCAGATCTGTGTGTTGTTTTCTATCAGCCGATTGAAAGCTAGCTCCCTTGAGGACACAGTCCCCAGCTGCTTCGGGGCAAGGCATGCCTATGCATCAGGTTCCCAACTGCAGACTCAATGCAACTGCATGCTCAATGCCCCCCCTGCCTCTGAAAGACCACCCTTTGGGGCCACCAGGATGGTCTTCACCCAGCTCAGGCAAAAAACCCAGGAGCCCCTCCACTCTGCCCTCTCCCTGCCCACCCCAGTGCCTGCTCTGCTCAAGTCAGAGATGGGGGGAGGGGAAGGAAACAAGCCTTGGATTCCCAGAGCACACCTGAGAGGGGGCTTGTCTAGGATGGAAACTAAACAGGGTTGGAGCTNCACTGCCTGCTCTGCTCAAGTCAGAGATGAGGGGGGGAGGAAACAAGCCTTGGATTCCCAGAGCGCACCTGGGAGGGGGCTTGTCTAGGATGGAAACTGAACAGGGTTGGAGCTGGGATGGAGTCGCCAGGAGAGGATTTCCAAGGCTGCAGAGAGAAGTTTAAAAGAGTGGGACAGGAGAAGACAAAACCTTCTTCAGCAACCCTCTTGCGATCCAAATGGTTGCAGTGGGAAATCGAGGTGAGGGGCGAATGGGCTATGTGAGGGGATGAAGAAGAGCGGCTGGCTCAGGAAACAGAAATGCAGTAGGAATCTTGGGGTCCTCTGATATTTATTCTGACAACAGCATATGTACATTGCATTGAGCATGCAGTTGCATTGAGTTTGCAGTTGGGAACCTGACACATAGGCATGCCCTGAAGCACCTGGGGACTGTGTCCTTAAGGGAGCTTTCGATCGGCCGATAGAAGTGGCCTCGTGGCGAGGGGAGTGTGTGTGTGTGCTCGCCTCAGGCCGCTTCTACCGGCTGATCGAAGTGGCTGTTGACTGCACTTGGGGAGCTCCCATCACTGGAAAGAGACTGCCCTAAAGGCGAGGGGAAGGGGCAGCCATGCCTCACCCTGAAGCAGCTGGGGACTGTGATCTCAAGGGAGTGAGCTTTTGATCGGCAGATAGAAGCGGCCTTGTGGCGAGTGGAGTGTGTGTGTGCGCTCACCCCAGGCCGCTTCTACCGGCTGATCGAAGTGGCTGTTGACCGCACTTGGGGAGCTCACATCACCGGAAAGAGACTGCCTTAAAGGTGAGGGGACAGGGGCAGCCACGCCACGTCCCGAAGCAGCTGGGGACTCTGTCTTCAAGGGAGCTTTCGATCGGCTGATAGAAATGGCCTCATGGAGAGGTACATGTGTATAGGCCGTTCTAGGTGGGGGAGGAAATTAAGTCACCCCCAAAAAGACGGCCTAGTCATTTTTTCAGGGGTCAAAAAAAAATAAGGCCTGGCCTTATTATGTGAGAAATACGGTAGCTTTGTTAAGGAAGTTACTTTCTTTTAAGCCAGGCTGCTGAATGCAGGCCAACAGCCATGGAAAATGGCTTGTTACAGGCTCCATAAATATGCTGTTTTTTCTGTAGACTGCCTTGTGTTATAAAGAAAAGTTGAATGGGTTGTTTTCACATTCATGAGTCACATGGGCTTGTAGTTCTTCGTCATGTTTAACTGAGTTATATGGAAGACTTGCTATAATATTTCTTTGAGGGGTATGTGTTTGTGTATGCATGCAAAACATACAAAAATAAACAAAAGACCCTCATGGTATCATTGGTTCAAGCCTGCCCATTTATTTATTTAGAATTATCCTATTTTTACCTATAAGATACTCCAAGATGTTTTTTTCCTGTTTGTCCACATGAAACTGGGAATTTATTATGAGTCTCTAGTTCTTTCTGGCAAACAGAAACCATTAGGGATTAAGCTGTTTGCGTTCAATTTACAAGGAATTTAAAGAATGTGTGCAGGAAATTTTTCCACATAGAAAAGACTTTCTTTTGGCTTTTAGATTTGGAAAATGATATTTAGCAGTTCAATCTAAGGCTTAATGAGGAAAATGTCACTCTTTTGTTTGTAAAGGGCCTGTCACATAGGCCGATGGATGCAAAAAGTATGTAAAAAAGACACATCGAATGAGAAAATGTTCCATCTGTTGTTATTCGCTCTCAAATGTGCCCCAAATTTGCATAAACAGAGCGGACAACAACGGAAAGGAATGGACGGGGGGAGGACGTAGCGAGGATGTTAA